>JALNIO010000467.1:32762-63072 GCA_023509875.1 Rugonectria rugulosa
ATGAGGATTGTCCAGCATTCTCTATGTGAACCCTTTCTGGCTGACGAGGACTCGCCTGTAGGCAGTAACAAGTACCTTCGTCTCCTGGGACGAAGCCCAAGTGACAAGTGACGCAGCACAGATGGGGGGCCTTGATTGTGAAGTGGTGGGCTCCTGTGCGGGCCTCGCTCACCCTGTTCGTGAGTTGTCTAACCATGCTTTGACCTTCGTTTGCGTCCAGAGCTCTGCTTCGCATTTGTTATAACGAATAGAAGTCTTGTTACTACCCTAAAAGGGGACCAGGCCGTCCGAGTAGAAATCTCGGTAGATTTACAGTTGGTGGTCTTTACCCTCTGCTTCTTATTTGAACTCGACTCCAGGTCTTGTCGTTAAAGGAGTCCATCACTACCACCATCTCCTACCTGGGATAAGATACCCGGACGTGTTTGTCGCATATACTGTCTGGCACAAACTGGGAGACGCTGGCTTAAGACAAAATACTTGTTTGGAATCTATAGGAGATTTTGTGGGCGTTGAGATGCAGAAGTTTATGGTCAGTGACCCTCCCAGCTGCTACAAGTATTTCACGAAAGCATGAATGATAATGAGCTTGGTGATTCTGAAGAAAAGAGATTCACTGTGAAATAGAGCTAACTGGCCTTGATCTGCCTGGCCCACAACCCACGATTCAAAATGGCGTCATGTGTTGGCTCGCGAATACTCGAGAACACACGAAGGCACCTAATTTCTAGGCTTGCACCTAGCCGGAGCTTGTTATCAAACGGGTATTCGATGATCCGCTTTGGGGTGCGGCTGGGAGAGCAGCAAGGCGTTTGTCAAGGCATCTTACCCTGCCTAAGAGCCCAGTAAGCTCCTTCTTTCGAGGCACAGCCACATTAGAGGAGTCTTGAAAAGCAAGGCCCAAGACGAGCTTAGGTATTTATAAACTCCCTCCCATGAGTAGTCACAAGACAAACTACACGGAAGTCCCAATACACGTGAGTTGTTTTTTTTGTTTAGTTACTGGGACTTGAATGGGACTCCCGGTCTATTTAGCTATATTAAACAAATATCCTCAGGCTCTCGATCAAGGAAGTAGGTTGTCCCGCCTAGCGGTTCGAATTGTGTTACATGAGATACAAATACTCCAAGTCGATAATATTTGTCGGAACGCGATGATTTGCGGATAATTAGTCCCCAAGCGTCTTGCGGTTTCGCGTGGGACAAATCCTCACCCTTTGCAAGTTCGTCCCTCTGCATGATCCCAGCGACATTCTCGAAACGTTGAAACGGTGAGCCCTTATTGTTGCGAACAGTCACACCATGATTGAATCGCGACGCAGGAGAAGAAGAGACGAGCAGCAGTAGCAGCTGCGCCGGGAAAGCCTCTGTGTGGTCCCATGTCCAATCAAGCCAGCCTTCCATGTGAAATTGCCCTTGTTCGGAGAAGAGATTCCATTTCAAAGATGGAGGTCTTGAAAGGGGAGATGTGACCAGTAAATGTGTTCTCATGTTATATCTTAGTTTCAAGTCCGATGGCAGTGCCTTCAAGCGCGCCTTCAACAGTAGCTCTCCGCCACGGACGCATCCAAACGGATTGCCACCAATCACGTTCGTAAATGCATCCAAGACTGTAAACTCGGCGCGTAGATGTATTTTGCCATGATTGTACTGTGTATCACGAAGGTCGTGGACTTGTTGCTCTGCGAGGCCCACGCCCAAGTCGGAACGGCATCTACAGAAGCCTCAATGTGAGCAATGCGCTTCTCTAAATCGCTGTGACCCGGCTCGGCGTACCAGAGCAGGCCGTGCTTTAAGTCACCACGCCAGAGGCCCGCTAGGTACCTGTCACCAGTGCCTTTGGACACGATCTCAGCCATACCACTGAACGCCGGAAGCCGATCTGTCTCAAAGGTCAGCAACGAAGCCGAGTATCGACCCACGGAGAGGCGAAATAGGTGATATAAACGCCCCTTCCACTCCTGAGATGGACTGTCGTTGCCGAGCGTCTTTTTCTGTATCATTTCTGCTGCTGCTAGCATCTCTTCACTCAAGCTGCCCTCTTTCTCATTGCTTGGGTGTGACTGGTTGCCATTCTCTGAGAGGACGAACCGGCCGCATTCGAAATGGACCATATTCTCTCCAAAGATTATGCGCCGTGTTGATAACATTCGCTCCTGGAATACCCAGCCGCGTTTTCCCCAGGAAGTCCCCTGGGTGTCTTGTATGATGGGTGCCTCGGGTGCCCCCAAGTACCATTCCCCTCGTGCGACGAGAGCATATGAACCACGAACATCTGCGCGTAGCGGCGACTGGTAGGTAATTTCCACGCGGAGAGCCCGGGTCAGGAATCCTTCGTGACAGGTCGTAGATGCGGCGGCACAGAGGACAACGTGTGCGAAGCGGTACACCGATCCCAAGGTCTTGCTCTCGGCTTCCCAGTCGGCGGCGTCATCTTGGACGATACAGAGGGCATCGATCCAGAGGTAGCGAATGGACAGGGACTGGCAAGTGTGAACAGCGTCCTGCATGACCGTGGTCATCGTGTGCAGCGGGATGCCTGCCCGGTGTTTGGGAAGGGTCTTGGTCTCCGTCTTCAGTTGTGTCATTGCATCCTTGGGCGGACCCCAACAGTAACTCAAGGCAGCATATTGCGTGCTCGGTTGCAAAGTACTGATGGTATTTCTGGTTTCCACAAGCCGTGGCTCTTCGGGCTGGATGTCGAGGAGACGTGTTGGGAGGAAAGTAGGTGGCCGGGTATGGTGGGAACAGCTGTTCTCACAGGATCTGATAGCATCCTGGAGAAGCTGGATATTTCGCTGCGTCAACGGTGCTGAGTCCTCTGAAGGCCTAAGCTTGAGCCACCTTGAGACGCAATCCGGATCGCAAGTCTGCGAGCATATGTCAAAAATGAATGACTTGAGCGCCTTTTGCAAGGGTATGTGGGTACCGGACAGCCTTTCGGTTCCGGCGTCTGTCGGGCACACATCAACGCGAAGATACAGTAAGCCATAAATGTGGTGATCGGACCTATCACCCCAACGAATCTGAAAGCGAAGTGCCATGTCGCCGCGATGGTCAATCTGGTCCTTCTGCAAGACGTGGCGAAGCAGTGCGCACACGCCGACCTCACAGCCACCTTTTTCGTTGGCTGCCTGCTGCAAAACAGGCAGGTCGGGTAATTTGTCGTGAAGCACGAAGGGGAGATATATTTCTCTGCTCTGGATTGGCTCGTTTAGCTGGAGCGTTGGTTGTTCGTCACTCGGGTCAGGCGGCCTAATCAAGCCACAACTCTTCTCGATCTCTTCGAATTTGAGGTTCTGACATATGTCACAGCCATTTTTATTGGGCTCGGAAACCATCGTAGTCCAAAAGTCCAAGGATGTTGTAAGTCCTGGGTTCATGAGTTTTACGGGGTGAAATGGCATCTTTCGAATGTCACGACCAATGATTTCATGGCATAAGCAGATCACGTGCGAGAAACTACGGACCCGGATCAATGAAAGTCTGGATTATGACCGTTATAGAAGATTTGAGAGACCCAGGAGGTCCATGTGAAGCAGCAAGGAACGTTCGTCTTTTGCGTAATAGCTATGGTCTAGTAGGCAAGTAAAACCCTTGTACCAGCAATGTGCGGAAAAAGCTATGTGCAGTAACTTGGTAAATCAAGTTAGATAAAAGATTCTTATAGATAAAGCTAACTGATGTCGTTTGTCTGTTCCTAAAATGTGCTTGAATGAATCATGTTGCTGCGCCAACTCGATCCTCCTGATTACGAGGTAAGTCACTAAGACGAGTCCAATTATGGTCTCTAATTGACATGCTGTCGTCATAGATATTAAGTAGCGCATTTCGCAGATTTGGAGCTTTCTCACCAACACGAGACGCTGCGACACTCTCATCCTTGAGCGCAAATTGCGAGAGCCTTCATATCAATGTCTGGATTAAAGGTACTCGTTGTAGACGCATCCATTGCAGGTCCGTCAACGGCGTATTGGTTAGCCAAAGCTGGCGCCAAAGTCACTGTGATCGAGCGCTTCCCAAAGCTGCGCGCCGGCGGTCAAGCTGTCGACATTCGCACCGCTGGTGTCTCTGTAATGCGAAAGATGGCAGGTATGGAGGCTCAAGTGCGAGCCAACTCGACGCAGGAGGAGGGCATCAGTTTTGTCCGCGAAGATGGCAGACCTTACGGAGTTATCCGAGCTACGGGCAATCCTGATCAACAGTCACTCATATCTGAATACGAGATCTTCCGTGGTGACCTGTCAAAGGTTCTCTTCAACCTCACTAAGGACAATGAAAACATCGACTACGTCTTCGGCGAGACGGTTACCTCGATGCGGCAAAGTGAAACGAAAGGTGGGCCCGTGGAAATCGAGTTTGCAAATGGATCAACTCCTTCGACATATGATCTTGTAGTTGCCTGTGATGGAGCAACCTCGAGAACTCGGGCTTTGGGACTTTCGTGTTTGGTGCAAGATCATATTGTACCGACCAACCTGTGGGCTGCTTACTTCTCGATAAAACAAGATGTGCTCCACGGGAGTAGAATTGGTCAAGGACACAACGCCATCGGAGGCCGTTCTATTAGCATTGGCTCCGATCCATTGGGTTTCAGTCGCATCATGCTGATGGGTACTCATCCACGAGACAAACACGACGCCACGCCTCCGTTTCGCGATGCCTCAAATCAAGGGGTCGATGCACTCAAGAAGTACATAGACCAGCACTTCCAGGACGTCGGCTGGAAAATGGATTTTGTACTGCAAGAGATGGTGGACTCGGACGACTTTTACGCGAGCGAAATCGTTCAGGTCAAGCTTCCACGACTGCACAAGGGACGATTTGTTTTGGCCGGCGACGCAGGCTATGCAGCGGGACTTACAGGCGGTGGCACAAGTCTTGCTCTTGCTGGGGCCTACATATTAGCCGGCGAGATTTGCAAGCACGCTGGCGATGTTGAAGCTGGTCTCGAGAGCTATGAGCGGAGCATGAGGCCGATCATCAAGGAAATGCAGAAGATACCACCGCTGGTCACGTCGATTATGGTGCCACAGACGGCTTGGGGTATTGGGCTGCGGAACTACGCATTTGGCTTCGTGGCTGTCACGGGTATTGCTGAAAGGGTCCAGAAATACATTGGTGGCGGCTTCGCCAGCACTGAGGCATTTCCGTTACCCGAGTACGATTGGATTAAGTGATTGTTGGATCTGCTGCTGGGTCATTGCTACTTCACACAATGCTCCCTTCACCCGACCACTGCCTCCCGTAAAAAGTGATAATATGACAGGGTATATTGAGCAATAGATGTAAATCATTTATATACAAATCCTCTTCCGTGGTAGAATTATGGGAGCCATAGACGTCGATAGTATCCAGCCACAAAAACAACCGCCCTGCGTTTTCTCCTCAACAATACATGGCATAGCGGAAACCTTTGAATAAGTTCACGTCCCTATGTGATGTAAAGGTTCTTCATCTTAGGCTGACTGGGAGCCATCCTCATTCTTGGCGCCCTTCTCAATAATCGGGGGGGGTTTAGAGATCTTCTGGCGCAGGACGTGTCGCTTGATGAAGTATGGCAGCCAGGTCTTGAGCTCGTAGCTAATGAACTGCTTGGTGGGAACAGAGAAGACCTCTGCAGGGTGGCATTTTGGTCAGTACCAGGAACAAGTTGAGCAAGTGCCGAGTGTACTCACGGTCCAACTCTTCTAGAGTCAGCTGTTTAGTCTCCCGGACGAAACAGAAGATCATGAACCAAGCTATGAGGTTGAGACCAGCGTAAAATCCGACTAGAGTTATTAGCAAGTTGCCATGATACACACTATAGGTTCAACATACAAGCTCCAGTCGGAGTCATAACAGTTTGCATTCGAGGGAATGTGAGGCCAAGGACGCCCGCAAAGGTGTTGTTGATGCAAACTGCCCAGGCCATGCCCTGCTCTCGCTGGATCGTAGGGAAAACCTCAGCGGAGTACTGAAAAGCAATAGGCCCTTCGCCTAGAGAGTAGGCAATAGTGAATAGATAGACGAATAAGACGACGGGGCCGAGTTGTGCCGACTTGCTTCCTGAGTCATTCAGCAGGGAGAGGCCCGCTGCAAGCAAGAATATACACATGAATGGGAACGTCTAAATGATTGGAAAGAAATGATTAGCTGCTTGACATAGCGCTTGAAGTGAGTACAGAGCTTACCGCCAGAGCCAGTGTTCGTCGGCCCTTGGTATCAATGAGGAACAAGGTCGGGATCGTGAATAAAACCTGGACGGCACCGTAACCCAGGGATGCATACAGAGCATCATGAGCCGAGTAGCCGACATTCTCGAAAATGCTGGAGCTGTAGAAAGAGATGACTACATCTGTTAGCCTCTTTTGTAGCCGAATGTACAGATGATAGACCTACTATTAATACCGCACATTTGCTGGGCAATCATGACAGTTGAAGCTCCATAGTTGGATCGTCTGATCCTAGGAACAGCAAAGCAATCCCAGAGACGGCTAAAGTAGGTAGAGCCGGCAGCCAGGTGTCTCTCCTCCTCATAGATAATATAAGAATAATAATAATCCCTGGCTCCAATGATAGGGTGCGCGCGCAAGCGGCACATAGCCTGGAAGGCTTGGGCCTGTTTACCGTGCTTCATGAGCCAACGTGGGGACTCGGGGCAGAAGTAGATGCCGATGGCAAGGAGCAAAGACGGGATGAAGGCAGAACCGAGCTGCAGACGCCACTCAAGGTCGTTCTCGACACCCAGAACAGCGATATTGGCAAGAAGACCAAGGAAGATTCCTAACTGTACGTTAAGTAAACCCATACAACGACGTAGATGAAATGAATGAACTCACCAATGACAACCCACAACTGCCAGAACATGACGAGGGCACCACGAACACGGGCGGGAGCCATCTCAGCCGAGTAGATGGGTACAGTAGCATTCTTAGCTCCGATACCGATACCCATGACAAAACGAGCTGCGAAGAGACCTTGCCACGATTGGGCGCATGCAGAGCCAATTGGGGTCACGGTGAGTGTGACAGCAGTGAGGAAAATCTCACCGCGACGGCCAAGGTACTTGTTCAGGGGATCAACAATGAAGGCACCGCTGCGGGTCGAGTCAGTCACAAGTCATGGCTCGTGCAAGATCATATTAGAAAACTTACATCAGGCCAGCAGTCAGGAAAATAATTGAGTTAATGACACCTTGAATCCACTCATCTTTGGCTGAGTTCTTCGGGTCAAGGCCGAGAGACTCGGGGAAAGTCAGGTTGGCACCATTGGTGCCGGTCTGATCCCAACCCTGGGTTGCGGCGCCAATGGCACACAGGGAGATGGAGTACCAGAGCATCCAGGGGCCATGCCACTTGTGGTCCTTCTCGTACCTCAAGGCGGCGCGCTCCTCCTCGTCAAGTTCGGCGATGCTCTCGAAGCCGTCCATGTCCCGGGCAACGAGGGCACCACGCGCGAAGAGGTCGGCATGCTCGGCCATGCCATTCTCCTCAGCAAAGCGCCTAGCATCGAAAGCGACCTGCTCTTCCGAGACACGCTGTTTTCGATGATCAGTTTACCATTCTTGTAAATAGGAGGAGAGGCCGAGGCGAATGAGTTGGAATGGGGACTTACAGTAAGGGGATTCTGAACAATGTTAAGGGCGACCGATTGACGACGGCCAGTCGTGGAGTTGTCAGTCTTCAGGTCCTCTTGGGGATGACTCTGGGAGACGCCGATCTTCTCATTGTGAGAGATCTGTGTCTCGTCGATGTTGGCGTCTTTGGCCATTGTTTCGTTTTGAGAGGACGGGCTGATTTCTTTGAGCTTCACAGTTCACACCGTCTAGTCGAGAGACCTGGCGAAAGAGGAGAGTCACAGATAACGAGGAGCAAGAGACACGAACACACTCTCTTATACTATTTCAACGGCTACGACCTTACCATCAGTTAATTAAGCTTATTGCTTATGCTTCCGAGTTCGTTGCAGTGTATGCACACGCTTCCTTGGTTCCTCGCTGTGTCTTCTCCACAACCGGCATTGGTAAGTGATCGGCCGCGGGTCTCAAGAGCGCAAGAGGCGAATCAAAAGCTCCAATTGTCGAATGATGATGAAAGCCAAGTTGCCAAGCTCGTCGCCAAGCTGCCAATTCTGTTGCCTGGCCCCGCAAGCAGAGAGTCCCGCACACAATACGGAGAAGAGGAGAGCAAAGGGGGCAAGATTTACCCATCTCACCGGCCTCATGCGGGGACAAAAACACCGCACGAATCCTCCTCCCCACACTTATCGCGCCATGACAAGGTCATACTTCATGATATGGGGCTGGAAGTCTTTGTTTGTTGGGGACGGTCGTATCTTTCTGAAACCGGGGTACCCGGGCGTACGCTAGGGCCAGGCTGCCGAATTGTTGTTGCCCACGACTGATCCTTTGAGGCTGGTGAGCCCTCGCCCGGTTTGGCGGAATACTACAAAAGGCTTTATGATGCGCTGGGCAAAGGAAAATCCTCATGAATATGAACGTTCAATAATCCCATTGCAAACCCTCTCCAACTAGTTAAGGAGGATCTCTTCTATTCAGCAGCAGGTATTAGGTATAAATGGCTCTCATCGACGCTTGCAAAAAAAGGTCGCTGATCCTCAGTGTGGTACCCTGTGCGTCGTCTGGGTTCCAAGAGGTGCCAAGTCCATTAGACCTCCACCAGTAATTTACTTGGCACAGACGCGGAGAAAGAGAGCTTCTCCCAGATACCTACAATTCCATAAAGGCGGGGGTTCTATCTAATCTTTAGCGAACCAGACGATGTGCTCTATGGAACAATATACGCGGATTAATGCCAAGCTTGTTACCTCTCAAAGCTAACACCGAAACAGCAGGTAGAACTACGACTGTCGCGAGACAAGGGTTGAAGTACATTTTCCACGGAGCCAAGTGTTGAACCACTCACGACATCATTTTGGACTCCGACAACCTTCCTCGTGGGCGGTGTCCTTGCGCGACACATCTCGGAACGCACACACAAATGCGGGAGATCAGTGAGAAGTTGGGTGAGAACCAAGTCATCGTAGAGTAGTGTAAGGCAAGCGCTGGGTGTAGCATGCTTGATAGGAAACAAAATTATTTCAAGCCCTTCGAGGCGCAGCTTCCAAGGGCCAATACGCATTTCTGAGAGTTGAATCTCCATTTTCAAGCGTTTTGCTAGGCAAAGACCGGACAAGGCATATCGGGAGGCTGAGCAAAATATGGGCGTTTAAGATTGCTCAATGCATTATTGAGAAGCTCGAGTTGGGCAGATTAGTGGTGACTTCTAGGTTATGAGAGTGAGAGACGGTAGCAAGGACATTTCTGCAAATTGCCTAAAAGCCAGGAAACCGAGGCGATGAGAACGTCGACATCGAAGCTGTGAGCTCATGTCGAAAAGGGAACGCATTTCTTTATGTAGTCTAATTTATCTACTTACACTTGCTCCAATTAATACCAAATCCTTGAATGAGTCTGAACTCTAATGTCTTTTCTACGAACACATTACCATCTTATGCGATTGCCGTAGGTTCGCTGACTGATTCCTTGTTCAATCTTTTCCATCGGTTGCAAAGACTGACAAGGAAGCCAACTGCACAGGCTGCGAGAGCGACGGCGAATGCAACCTTGAGGCCGTCCATGTACGAGTCCACAATTCCGGGAATTTGTGCCTTGGTAAAGGCGTTCCGGATTTCAGTTGCTCCAGTCTGAATGACAGTCTCAGGATCGACTCCAGGAGCATTGTCAGGCAAGGTCTGAATCATCTTGTTGACAAATGCAGCCTGTGCAGCGGAGTTGAAGACGGTACCGCCGAGGCATTGGAACACTAGAGAGGTATTAGCAAAGGCTTACTTTGCCTGCATTGAAGAGATACGTACGAAGAATCATGGCAGTAGCAGACGAGATGTCATCGGCAGCGGCACTGGCCTGTGCAATAATGATGGGCACCTGAAAAGCCAGGCCCCAGCCAATACCGCCGAGAATCTGATATCCTATCCATTTTCCCGCTCCCGAGTCAACGTCAAGGGTGAAGAGCAGCCCAGCACCGATCACTGCCAATGGAGTAGCACAGATCTGGATGAGGGCTGCATGACCCGTGGCACTGATGAAGATGCCTGCAGCAATCATGGCGACGGTGACGGACAGAATGAGTGGGAGATTCTTGACTCCTGACATGATAGCGGACGAGCCGTGAATACTCTGAAAGTAGATGGGCAGGTAGTAGATGGTCAAGTAGTAGGAACCTCCGAAGAAGAAGATGAACAGGGCGCTGACCCCGATGGAGCGCTCAGTGATGAGTCGGGGTACAACCATGGCACGGTCTTTGAGGTACCATTCCCAAAGTCCAAAGGCGATGCTGATCAAGACGAATCCAACAAGCAGACCAATGACGGTCTTGTCGCTCCAAGGCAAGGTCTGGCCGCCGTACTCGAGTGCCAAGAGATAGGAAATGATGGCGCCAACCAACATGAAGGCACCGATGAGATCCATCTGCAGCAGCTTCTCGCGCCACGTTGCAACGACCGGCTTCGCATTGCCGGGTGTCTGGAAAAAGATGACGATGATGGCAGCTGCAACACCACCAATAGGCAGGTTGATGTAGAAGCACCATCGCCAGGACACCTTGTCAGCAAAGACGCCACCAACCAAGGGTCCGATGACAGAAGCGATTCCGTTGGCGATACCGATGACGCCAGTGAAGCCGGCTCTTTTCTGCGGTTCCGCGACAAAGGCGATGATGGTGTAGGCACCGGTGCCAATTCCTGCGGCTCCGAGGCCGTTGATCGAACGTCCGATGATGAGGGTGGTCGAGTCGGGTGCGACGGCACAGATGAGACTGCCGAGCTCGAAGACGAGAACGGAGGCGAGGAAGGTGAGCTTGAGGGGGAAGTACTTGTAGGCTTTGCCCCAGGAGGACTGGAAGCCCCCGTTGGTCATGAAGAAGGCGGTGCTGTACCAGGAGACTTTGTCGAGACCTTTGAACTCGTCGGTGATTTTGGGGATGGCGGTGGCGACGATTGTCTACAGTTGGCGGAGGTGTCAGTTTGTGGTATTGAAGGGGATTGTGGAGGAGTGAGTTACATACCATATCAAGGGAGGCAAGGAAGATGCTCAAGGCAAGAGCAAGAAGAATGAAGAAGAGTCTCAGTCCTTGGGGGTATTGAATCTGTTCCGCCTTTTCGTCGTTGGCGGGTGTTTTTGATGTGCCGCCGTCTTGAGTACCAGCGCCATTGCGGTTGGGCAGTTGAGTTTGAGAAACGTTGTCAGATGAAGTTCCAGCCGTGATGGTGGAAGAGGAGGAGGAGGAACCCTCCACCGGAGAATTCAGTTGTTTCTCCATTTGGTTTCGAGTGTAGTGCGATGAAGAATATTGAAATTATTGTTCGATGGCAGTGTCTTGTGATCGCATTAATAGCAAAAGGCTCTTTCTTCTCAAACAGACCCTGGATTCCAGTCCCTTGACGCTTTGGGAAGACTGGCCAATTAGAAGCGTCAAAATAGCAAGGGTCCACTCTTGATTTCCTTTTTGGGCGCCCTGTCAACAATGAATCATTTCGAGTCGATATCGCCAAGTATCCATCATTATAAACTTTTCCGTATCTATGAACAATTGGGTAATGACGATGGGAAAAGGAGACTTTGACCTGAGTTTGATATTGCTGTGTCTGTAAATGACTGAACGGCCGAGATTGTTGGATGAGTCATTCTGACAGTAACGCGTGTGCGACAAACTCGTCTTCCTTTGTCACTCACACCCGAAAGTGTGAAACAAGGTCCTCTCCATAAGAAGATGAGAACCCCAAAAATTAATTGTCGCACAACCAGCGTTCAGTTCCTCAAGTGACTATGCATGAAAATAGAGTGCTTAATATTCGCCAGGTATGTTTCCTTGATTATCCATCGAGTGACATAAATACGAAAATATGCGAATTTATTTAAAACAAGTTGATAAGGAATTGGTGCAGGGTGGCTCCCCGTGGGGTAAAGAGGCTTCACCCGCACCACAGTGCCAGCGGGTAATTAGCCGCTCAATCAAACTCGCACTAATTCCAGCGGTCAAGATCCTTTACGGGGGACGGGCAGGACTTGGGACTGGACTGGCGTGATTATTAAACAAAAGGGTTCCTGCTGCCCTTGAAACGAGGAGGGAAAAAGTCCGTCTTTCTCAGACAGATGTGAAGCCCGGCTCACATCCCAGGGTGGACTTGGCAATTGGCCTGCAAAGATTACTCAGGCAGTGTAGGACAGGCTGGCTTCGGTAGGCCCTCTGTTGCCGGTAAGCACCCCCTGCACCGCAACGAATCCACCACTCAGGCATTCGAGCAATCGTCCTGTTGAGATCCCCGACAAGCCGACATTTCCCCTCAAACAGGCAATTGCCTTTATACCCCTGACACCAGGGGCACACATCCATCATCGTTACAAGGCATTGGTGAAGAATTAGATCAAGATCCGCCATTAATCCATTCATCCGACGCGACATGCAATACCCGATTACTGATCTGTAGGATGCAAGGGCGCAATTGCGGAGCCGACCGCGGCGATGCATCAACTACGGCCCTTGACACGCTGAAGCGATGTGGAATCAAACAATCCTCACCATGAAAGTCATCCTTGTTTGAGGCTTACTCCATGGCCGCGCAGACATTGCTTCGACATAACGTGAGTGCGCTGTGTCATCATTGTCCCCAACGGAACCCGCGCCCTTTAAAAGACAAGGCCTTCTATCTCGACGACGACATATAAATACGTCGTGTAAACTCCCGCGGATTAGCATCTGCTCCATCATCACCATCACCCCCGCACACAAGACACCTGCAAACCCTCAATCAACTACCACAACCACCCCACTCGACATTTTACAATGGCTGCTTCATCTACCCTCGTCTTCCACTACTTCGATATTGGCCGACTCGGTCGCGGAGAAGTCGTGCGGTACGCGCGATCCCTTTATATGTCCAAATGACTTGCAACCACTAACTCCGCCACAGTCTTTTCCTGAGAGACGCACAAGTCGATTTCAAGGACATCCGCTACCCCTACGACGATACCTTGCCAGCCACTAACGAGAAGCTGATCAAGCAAGGATTGAGTCGGACTGGAAAGCTGCCCGCCATCGAGTACAAGGGCAAGATTCTGACCCAGGTTTGTGATATTGGCGCTGTTCCGTGAACAAATTCTGACTGTTCACAGCACGTTCCAATCCTGCGCTTCCTTTCCCGGGAGTTCGGCCGCTACGACGGAGAGACCAGCGATGAAAAGTTCATGGTCGATGCTGTCGCTGATATTTATATTGATTGGCGAGTAAGTGCTCATGCGCCGTGAGGGAGAGAGAGTCAACAAGCTAACGGGACCACAAGTCTCAATGGGTGCCTCAGCTGACGAACCGCACCGACGAGTACAATGCCGAGGTGGCCAAGTACTATGAGGTGGTCGGGCAGTACTATGCTGACAGCACCGGCCCCTACCTTCTCGGTGACAAGGTCACATACGTCGACTTTGCCGTCTACCAGTCCATTGACAACGACGGCAGAATCGGTGCTCTTCCGGTATGTTTTGCCAGAGCCGAGCCGGAATGGAAAATACTAACATGAATCAGGCCAAACTTCCAGCTTCGATCCAGAAGTTCAAGGAGGCGTTTGAGGCGCGACCCAACATTGCTGAGTATATCAAGGAGAATGCGCAGAAGTAGATGTACGTAGGTAGTGAATAACAGTCCTTTGCTGTTATTGAGGAGTGGACAGCTTCAGCATCAAATGCTATTCTTATCGAGTCGCCGTAATTCTGTTTCATGGGTGAGATGTGAGTGTTGTTGAGATGAGATGTCCTAAGAATAATGATACTGCCAAGATTATAGCATAGATATGCTGGAATTATCATTATGGCTCGTTAGCCGACGGAAACGAAGATGCAATGATTGTCCTAGAAAGAGAGATACCCGCCGTGTGCGAATAATCACCAATTTCCATCTACTTTCATCAAAGCTACACCAGGAACGCCCTGGTCCAGGAGCATCTGAGATCATCATGGTGCGCAGCACAGGAGACGACGGCGTTCTAGGGATCTAAACGAGTCACCGCTAACTAGTGCCACGAATATATTGATCTAAATATACCTTCATGAATCAGTTGATGAGAAGTCCAACAATTAACCGGTCATTTCATGTAGCGTCGCCGCATAGAACCACAGTAGTCATGCTTGTGCTCCATGTCGGATAACCAAATGACTAAAGTTGACAGGTATTTCTCTCAAAAATGTTAGGCTGCATCTCTTCTCGAACGCTTGAGGAAATGTCTCCCCGTTCTTGCAGGATTCACAACTATTGCTATAGCACGGTACCTTATCGCTGAAGGGATGGTTCTGTAGCACGTTATGTACGACGGAATGGCGATTCACCAGACCATGTCTATTCTTAGATGAAGTAATCGACGCCGCTTCTGTTCCAGCCCCATGCTCCTAGGTCGAGGGAAGAAGATTGGGCAACGGGCATGGGGGAGAATTAAGAATCGGTTTCTATGTACACTCGTTGGAAGAGCATGTCGAGATCGAGGCTCAATGGATGGATATACGTCGAGAAGCAAATCTAATCAAGCTAACTGACGCTCATTTACAATTATAGCTGGGCACTTAGAAAATGTACGGAGTAGGAGGCAGCCGGCACAAGTGCAGCAACATGCAAAGGTTCTGCGCCTCGTGTCACCATCAATGAACCCCGATGCCAGTGCTCCAAGTTTGCTTGTGGCTGCCAATAGTTGTTCTAATAAAAGCGTCCCTTGAACAACCGGGTCGAGACTCCTTCCGCCTGTCGACATTGATGCCGTTTTTGACTTCATAGTACGAGGCGCGTTCAGAGCCAAGTCCCCGAGAGTCGACCTTGATTCGATAGCCTTAATTAAGGTGACAACCTTATGTTTGCCGCTTACTATGGATTACGTTGGGGGGTGCTTTGTACTCATGAAACTCCAGCGGAGCCAGCTCAGCAGTTGCGGCACTTGAACCCGGCCAACGCTCCAGTGCTAAGGGAGACTAGCGGAGCAGCCCGTGGCTAGCTGAGGTTTGGCCCAAACATTGTTTCCCCAATGACTTGTCTCTTACGAACGAGAGATCGTCATACAAACTTCCCAGGCAAAATGGACACGTCTTCTGGTTTGGCCCTTTTGTTCCCCCGGAGAATAAGAATAGCTTACTTTCGTATCCTTATGCAGGTCTTGACATCAGATTGCATATCGAACGGTCTCGCCGCCCGAAAGCAGCCCTACCCTGCGGGTTGATAAACACCCGGACGGCAGCGTCCTTTTAGCCCCCATCCTCTTTTGTTTTATTTTTGAAACTTATTTTCAGCCCTTTTTTTCATCGCCGTTCATCGTCCCACACAGGCGGCCGCCCTGAATGGCTGGGTAAAAGTCCTTGTGTGCGGCACGGGCTACGTGTAATGTCACCCCCTTGCGCCCTGTGGGGAGAGATTGGGGGCTGAGGCGGCCAACACCGCCCTTCGGAGAGATGTACAGATGAGTAGCTTCTCGTAGCGGGTTGGTGGCTGCAGGCTAATAACGAAAATTGAGGAGAAAAAAAAGGAGACGGGATGGGATTCATTGTCATCATGTTTCAAGGGTTGCTTTCTCCATGAATCTAATCGTCAAAGTACGAAGAAGAGTATCCGAAATCTGGTTGAATCCACGGCTATTAAGTAGTCTTGACTCCCAAATGCATCATCAGTGGCAAGCTTACGGCAATTGCAGCTTGCCCATCTCCCACTGCTGGCCGGCCATTGGACCAATGTACGAGAGTGCAACCCTTGTGCTTATCATGGGCTGGGGGCTGACAACGATGCAAGAGTCTAATGGGCGCCAGTCAGCACTAAGACCGAGAATGCATCTCACGTCACTCTGACCCTCGAAGGTGCCCGTTGGAATAAATCTCCCAGACATGCCCGCCTTGGGTTGCTAATTGTCAAGCGCAGCTTCTTCCTCATTTCTCCATCATTGACTTCTTTGGCCGCCACAATGTCCCGTCTCCCTCTGTATGCGTCGATAGGGCTGTTGATGGTCGTGTCCATCATCGAGCTGTCCTTCATCTCGGCAATGGTTGGGTGGCTACACGGCACAGCAAGCGGCACATTCACCTTCAGATACAATGGCGCCAACCACGAATTGAAGGGCGAGCCCAAAAACTTGATTGTCGACCAGGGCCACACCAGCAACGGCGCAGCGGGCACCGGCTTCATTCTCATCGGCTGCGGAGGTTTCCTGGTGCTGTGGTTGCGCAACAGGCCGAATGCCGGCAAAGTCGCACGCATCCTCTACAACATTTGGCTGGTCGTCAACGTCCTCAGTCTGCTCCTCGTCCTCTCCGCCCTCATCTACGTTTTTGTCGTCACCAACAACCACAACGGCCAGCACATTGACCCCAGCGTGGCCGCAGGCCTCAACGGCAAGAAATACCCCCTCCAGTCCTGGACGCCACAGAATTGGTACTCGGCCATGCTCAAGCTGGACCTCGTCAAGTCCAGCCAGCGAAACGACATTAGAAACCACCTGCGCATCATGAGAGGGTGGGAGTACAACCTCATTCCGTTCTTTATTGTTCACTTGGTCGAGACTGGCCTTGCGCTCTGGGACGCTGTCCAGAGAAGAAAGGGGCCGAGCTTCAGCAGTGTTCATCAAAAGAGCGACGTATAAGCATCATGGGTACTGCGGCATCTGGGTACTGGGAACGGAACGGACGGATCATACACGTATCTAGAGCATCATGATCATTTCCCACTGGCATTGTCAAGGTCTTGCCGATTGATGGAGGCATAGGATTAACACAGCATGTATAATTTGTAATTGACATAAGATTTACTTATCGGCTATCACATGGTTCCATCAGATGTCACATTGCCAACCGGCCTCTTACAGACCACTGAGATTCTCCGTAACTGACGCTTCTAGGCTTGTCCAACCGACATACCCAAGCATCTGGAGAGCCCTCTCTGCCTTGTCACGAGGCAAAATCTCGGTCGGATCCTGGCCTCCCGAGAAGTCAGCCGGCAGTTCTCTGTCCCGATCCGTCTCCCGAAGGAGAGCCAACACAACGTCCCAGTTAAACCTGTCAGCAAAAGCAAACAGGCGCTGAGAGGTCACAGAGGGCAGGACGGCGGCCGCTACGTGGAGTCTGCCAGTGTCTTGGACATTTACGTAATACTCTAAGATGACGTGAGCATTGGGCTGAACCACCACTGCGGTTGGGAGATACGTACGTCTTGGGAAGACATGATGCATCGGTGTGATCTCGCCGTTCCAGAGGGACGGAATCATCTGAGATGTGCTGGGGTATCCTTTCTCGACTGCATTTGGATCGAGAGGCTTACCTAGGTTCACAGCAGGGAGGACTACATCTTGATTAGCCAGTCGATGCTGGTTGGTGATACTCGGTACTTGCCGGTGTTGACGACTAGATCAGGCTTGCTGAAACTATGCTCGGCGTGAAACTTCCACAATTCCTGCTCGGCCATAGTCTTGCTAGCAGCATAGGCTGTTAATGGGTTATTGGAGTGGTCCTTGGGATCCATCCAAACTTCCCTCAAGGCCTTTTCGTTCCAAGAATCTTCTGTCACGACAAGCTTTGGGTGGTCGAGAGCAGCAATCACCACGGCAGATGATGATGAAGTATAAACAAAACGCTTGACAGTTGGTTCTTGGTAGGCAGCTTTCAATGCATTGAAGGCCCCTGCGACAGCGGCAGGTATGCGCTCATTTGGATCTCCAAATACAAACACCTCGAACGCAGCGTGAACAATGACGGACGCGTCTGATGAGGTTAGTGAGTTGGACCACGTCAGATGAGCACATAGACAGCACACCTTTGGCCGCTTTGTCAAATGCATTTTCCACGTTGATATCTGGGATCTCCGCAAGCTCAAAGTCACCACGTTGATACTCCTCTTGGAAGACCTTCAGCAGCCAAGAGCACCTGTGCAAGTCTCTCACAGTGCCGCGGACTTTGAAGCCGTGATGAAGGAATTGCTTGACAATGTGAGAACCCACGAACCCATTCGCCCCAGTTACAAGGGCCAGGGACCCTTGAGGGACGGCGAGGCCATGAGGAGGTGCCATAGGAAGCGATGTGGTTGTTGGGTGGTACTTTGGGTCTTGGATAACTTCAAGAGGCGGGAGATGTGAAGAATGGGGAGATTGAAAGAGATGCATTGCAGCCTGTAAGCAAGAACCACAAGTGACTTTTATAGTCCAAAGAGACACTTATCCACGATCTTCAGGATCTCCGAGCACAGGGGTCTTCCTCGTCGTCTGGTAACTGGCCTATCACAAGAGAATTGCCTTTTATGGTAATTAACACAACTCCACTTTCTCGTGAGATGCAGCACTTCTTCGTAGCGCATTTGAGAGATGTTTGCTCCTAACTTTATTACCTCTGCTCAATCGCTTTTTCCTCTTCGTAAATACTGTTTCTCGAGTATAATTTCATTAGTGATATGACCCTATAGTACATTCACACGTTGAAGCTAAAAATACGTTCAATGTGCACCCTCGGGTCCCACGCAACTCCTCTGAACCGGCCAAAATCCAAGATGCGACAAAGCTCCAGATCTTTGTCGGGAATCAAGCCAACATCTTCACGCTCCTTCCCGCTCAGTGCCCAGTAGAGTATCTCGCGGCATATGGTGCCATCAAACATCTTTGACTCCCACTTCCACCCGTCTCGGTCACTTATCCTGGCGACCTCATCGGCCATGAGACAGATCCATATAACGGTTCCCCTGGTAAACCTCTCGGGACGCCTGGTGGGCATGGCACTCTGCAAATACAAAAAACACCGCAGGTGCCTGTACAAGAGTCCCGACAGGCGTAGGGGGCCACTCAACGTTTCGGCAGGCCCTCCCTTGACCATTTTCAGGAAGAAAAGGGCTCCCAGACGAAGGGCAGTTTGCAAACAGTTATCTGCATCGAGATTGCTACTTGCTGGACCTGGGAAGGAATTATACTCCATGCCCTTGTGTGGTGAAGGTGTGCCTAATGCTTCTGGTAGGCTTTGTATCGGATGTGGCCTTGAGAGAAGCTTGTGCTCAATCGAGTGGTATTCATCCATCAGTGACAACGGATCAAATACGAGATCCCCGTGTCGGGAAATAGCCAGGTCAATCACTGAGATAAAAGCGGTCAAGCCTGTTAATGCTTCACAAATGCCGTCCGTACTTGCATCCTGCTGCAGTACAGCGCGGCAGATAGCAGCGAATATCAGAGTCTGCTCATCTAGAGACAAGGCATTTGAGATGGGCGGCCGAGACTCCTGAAACTCGAGTATAGGTGTTGTCACAATCTCTGAGGCCCCTTTAAGATCCGTCCTGTTCGAGGTCAGCAAGATGCTTCCAGTTTTAAAGGAGACTCACTTCTTGACCAGGATCTGGACAGGCGTCGGGAGCGCCGGAAACCCCCCTGCAGCTTTCACCAACAGTTTGAGGCCAGTAATGTGAGAGTACCAATGATCGTATAACCCTAGAAAAGTCTGCATACATGGGTTAGATCTATAGGTTCCTGATTCAATCGTGATTTACACTTACAGAAACTAGACCGAGGGTTGCCACGGATTGAATCAGGATGATCTTCTTATCCAAGCTCTGATCTTTCTGGCCCAGCAATTTATTCACCAAGCCACAGAGCCGCGCCGAGTGCATGAAAAACCCGGCCGACTCTTGCTTCCCGCCTTTGAGTAGTAGGAACAAGGCACCCATCGTGAGCGTGCAATGAAGCGACATGGGCTCCAGCAACATGAGCTCGAAGCGCTTCTGGTCTTGGGCTAATGGCTGCCAAGACATGATCTGAAGCTGCTCGAAAGGGTAGTGTCTCACGGGACAAGAGAACAGGTAAGCGTGGAAACATATCTTGCTCTGGTTCGATATCTCAACCGGGAGCCCGTGTAGAGCCCAGTCCGGGATGGTGCGGTGGGGGAGAGAAGAGTGCGCAGCTTCATTCGATTCGGCCCATGCATTTGTCAGACCAAAGGAAAAGACTTCATTGGACAGCTTGTCGCCAATGAACTGATATGGAATTTTGGGAGATTCATCCAACTCTTTTCTCTGATCTCGCTTATACTTGTCAATCGGTGCGATGGTCTGGTTCCTCCAATGTTGAGCGCGTTTGATGTCGTCTCTGGTCACTGGCTTTGGTGGTGGCCGATCTTTTGCCTTCTTTGCGTTTGCAAATCTGATCCTCGAAGGCAGCCGGCTTATCTCCTTTGAGATACCTGGCGCCAATGTTGTGACAAAGGAGATTCCCTGGTGCTTTTCTCGCTTTACCACGAGACCACGCTGTGAGGTGGCTGGACGAGCGTCCGAGACTGTTGGTTGCTGCGACTCCATGTTCGACACAATCAACGAGTTGCATACCGGACATGCACGCTTCTCATGGGGTTTCGCTTTTCTGCGGCTGTTGAAATTTGAATGGGAGTATGAGTGCGTGGGTCTGCAAGTTAGACGGTGAGGGAGACGAAGGATTGCAAACTAATTACTCAATTAGGCAGCTTGGCCACGATTGGTTAGTGACTGGAATGATGTCATAGCTTCTCATGGCTGGATTCTCACGGCCCGTCTTTGGGATATCCCTTTGAGCAGGTAACACGATTGTCTCAACTATTGAGACTACCTTGACTGAGTGTCGTTGTTCACTGTAGAGAATTGATATAACTATGAGTGTTACCTAAATTCAGGACTTACCTGCCAACTAATTTGCATCTGCCAGATCCCTATACAAAGCCAGCGTTTCAGAAACGGCCGCCCATCACTCATCGATTGCCGTACCGCAAGTCAGTGGAACAAACCAACCATACGGTGAATAAAAAGCAGAGTTTCTGCAATGTATAGCTCTAATTTGGGTTCTCATACTGTATAGTGGTATAGAGGGCATACGCATTGTTAACAGCTGGGTTTTTGAAAGTGAAGGTCCCGCCACCTGGAAACACAAAGTTACCAATCGAGGAGAGCGAAGGGCCATCAATCTTAAAATGACTGGGAAGCTGCGTAATCACCGGCGCCAGCACCTCAGTTACCAACTCCTTATCCGTCGGTTTGGCCGAAAACCAACTTGCGCTTCCGCCCCCGTTATTCTTTGGTGAAGTCGGATAATTGGAATCTGATTGCACGAATTTGACACCGCCCCCCGATTGCGCATTACCTGCGTTTACAGGTTGAATGGCATAAGAGGTACTCCAGGACCATGAGAAATTCGGCGAACTCCACGAGTCATTGTAGTCCTTGGCGCTTTCGCTGTAGGTGACTGACCAGGACAAGGTGCCACTGATCTGGAAGGTAGTGTATCCGATCCCTGACTGAAAGTCGCCAAGAGACGCCGTAGCACTGTTGTTACTTGTCGAGGAGTTGCTATAGTACGGGCCAAGCATGACTCTGTAGTCGGCGGAGGACTGTTGCTGAGCCATGTCGAAGCTTAGGAACTCATTGCCGTTTCCGCTACTTGGCGACAAGGTATTTACGGTGGCGGAAGCACTCGTCTGAGCGAGCTTCCACGTGACACCTTCTGTTGTGTCTTGAGCGCATTGGATGTAGTTGTTGACGACGGCCTTCTGAAGGCCAATACCGGTAATGTCATTTTGGATAAACGACACAAAATTGGGGGCGCCGATCAGCGCGACACCTGGCGTCGCCGTCGGATCAGTGATCAAGGTGGTATTCACAAAGGCGTTGGCTGGCGAAGTAGGCAAGGTCCTACCTTGTATCATGAAGATGAACACCAACGCGCTGGCGCCGGGGGTGCTGGGATTGGGTAGGATGACAAAATCGGCCGATGTAGGAGTGAAAGTTGGAGGGGTTTGCGCTGGCGGGGCGCCGGTGTAAGTCACGGAGTAGCCGGCGCTCGGTGGTGTGGTGTAGATGTTACCATGATTGGCTTGGAGATATGTAAAGGCGCCTTGCACGAGGAGCGTCCAGTCATAATACAGGATACCAAGGGGCCGCGATGCTTCGGGTGAAGCTGTTGACGCCAAGGTTGTCAGGTCAAGGAGCACCTGAGACAGCTCAAACACATCACCATAGTCGCCATTCAAGGCCGCGAGACGCTCCTGCAGCCACGAGGGCACATCAGTCAGGTCTTTGATATTCGCCATCTTGAGATCGACCTGGAACGGGATCACCCATTGCGGGCCGCCCGTTCCCACGGACTGTGCGTATGTATTTTCCAACTGGTGGTTGGTGAAGGTGGCGCCGTCGGCAAAGGTCAAGTTGAAGGTGACTTGATTTTCCGCGCCTGCCTGGGAAAGATCGACGATCCAAACCGGAGGACCGCCCAGGGGCTGGACTGGCGGCGCGAGGGTGCCAGAGAATGAGATGTTGGGTTTTGACGGGTCTGCCGGCCTGGACAAGTTCCCATCTTTATCAACGTCAAAACTCCACGATACTTCGGATTCGAGACCGCGGATATATTCAAATAAACCTTGGTTGAGATCATCCTGGCTGACAGCAAATATCATATCGATATCTGCTGGTGTAAAGTCGATAAGCTGCGTGGAGCCCATGATGAATGGTCAAGTTGGAAGGTAATAAATTGGCAGGTAATTTATCCTTAGTAGTATGTCATCTCTCTCTTTCTCCGATATGGCGGAAGCACGATTCATATAGAAACCCTTCAGATTTCTAGGGAACTCTATATTATGCAGGAATCCCAGCCTGGATCACATTGAATCCGTTATCATGTTTCCTGGGCCTCCAGTGCAATAGTCTGCAGTATTCAGCTGGCCACTAGCATCAATCATGCAGTTTTCAGCTTGCAATATTCTACTCCACCATTAACTACCTTATTTAGTATTTTTATTGAACTTAATATGAGAATTACGTATGGTGACTAACCTAAGATATGGCCCTTCTAGCATTAAGGATACAGTATTCAGCTTCCAATATTCGACACGTCACTCACACTATTGTTTTTTTATTGGAGACAATGCGGGTACTATAGAGATTAAATCAAGGCATAGCTCTTTATATGCAATCGCACGTGCGCATGGCAGTATCTAGTAGGGACACTACCCACTGCCTCTTATCATTTGAATGCCGCTGATATATCCTTTCGCACATGGTTTACTAAGATTCATTGCGTAAACTATCGCTTGCTTTGAGTTCTATAAAGGGAAACTAGGCTGGCCTGCTGTGAAGAGTTATCCTTGCTTGTTTTACTCCTCTACGATTGAAACTTTTTACGCCCTTTTGGATGTACATTACAGAAACAGCATCTAATTGCATATCAACATGGCTCCTCCTACATATAACGTTGTTTCCTCATATCTGCTGATGGAAAATCACATTTCGGCTGGGGTTCTGGATAGCGCGGAGGGCTTCACGGCTTTTCAGTCTCCAGATGGTAACCTGGTGCTGCTCTCCATCGGCAGTGATGCCATCTTCCGTGCCTCAGTCGAGGTGGCTGGCACACAGACTGGCTGGACGGTGACCGATATCAGCACGTTGCTGGCCAGTCAGTATCCGGATGGAACGACCTTCCGTGCCGGCTTCTTTGCCTCCTCCGACCCGGGTGCAAACGGAAATCTCTCCATCCTGCTCAGCATCACAGTGACCGGAGCCGACGACAGCAGCTTCGATGAGGTCTGGCTTCTCACCGGATCCTCAGGTACAGATCCGTCTGTTTGGCTAGGAGACGGATCCATCACCTTTACCAAGATGAGATTTGATGCTACCCCATCGCCCCTGACGCAGGGCATCAACGCCAGTACCCTACAAGTAACGGGCCTGTATAAGGAAACGGGGCCCTTGATGACTGACCCAACACTATCGCTCGCGACGGTCGCTGACCCAAATGTACCAGGCGAGCTATGCTGTTTCTTGCTGAACCCAGCGAACGCTGCCGCCGGAGCTGATGCGCATGTGTGGAGCTACTATCAGCAGGAGCAGGACATCGGCATGAGTGGGCTTCATATCGCACCCGGACGTATTCAATCAGACTCTTCATGGGGCCTGTACAAGCTCTACGAGCTCGACGGCACAAGCTCATTGACCTACCTTCCTACACAAGGCGCCTTTGGACCACCAGACGCGACGATATTCACAGTGCCTAACGGGGCATCCGCCATCGCCGCTCTGACATATCAGCCAACAGGCGCCGCTTCTTTTTATACGGATCTGTTTGTCGCTGCTGACGGTTACATTGGTTACTTCAGCTATGACCAAGGTCGCCCACACCAGGCAGTGCAGCTCATCACCAACACACTGATAACCGGTGTGACCCAGCTTCACGCCGTGACTTGTGGTGACCAGGTCATTATCTGGGGCCTCAACGCACCCGGACAGCTTTTCTATACCACCGTCCCGATGGCCCAGCGAGCTACAACTTCCTCTTGGCAAACCCCTATACCATTGCTGAGCAGTGTATCGGGCATCGCCGCAGTGGGCAGCGACACAAACAATGCAATCGATTTGTTTGCGGTAGCCCCTTTGAGTTCCACTACTGCCACCAGCAGCAGCGCCAGCGGCAATGGCCTCCTCCGGCTCAGTCGCAACGTCAGCACAGGTGCTTGGGTCAATAGTGTCCACCCGATGCCCTCTACTATAGATTGCATTACGCTCAAGACTTACACGACGCGCTTTCTTGTGGAAGACTCCAACAATGTACCGCAAGGTAGCATGGCTCTTGAGGTTACAGTTTCAGCCGACTGCTCGCTCATCATCAACGGGGCCGCTCAATCCATAGCTGCCGGCGATACTCTCTATGTGACCACCGATAAGAGCGGCTATGTGAATCTCATTCACGCGGTGTCCAGCCTCGCCACGCCGAGTTTCGCACTGACATTGGCCGGAGGCAGCACGTTCGGCATTAACCCGAGTGGGCAAGTGACCAAGTTCCTCGGCGGCATCACCTCGTCTGATCTCACCAACGCCACATATGTTGATGCGAATGGAAATACGCAAAGTCTCGTTGCACCAGGGACCAGCACTACTGCCGTCGCCGGCGTGACGCAGAGCCTCCAGATGATTTCAGCGAAGCTGCCCTCGCTACCAACGGCAGCAACCTTTAATGCAAAGTTAAGGCAGAACGCGGCGTTGTCTGATGATGTAAGAGCAGTGGAAGATGATGGGATCCTACACTCAGATCTTGGAGATATTGTACAGTGGATCGTCAGCGGGGTCGACGACGTGGCCGAGATGGCTTTCCAGACGGTGGACGACGCGCTCCAGTTTGTGGTGAATATTGCCGGGCAAGTACTCACTGCCGTTGTCAATACGGTGGAGGATGCCTTGCATACCATCACCGCTCTGTTCAAATGGATCGGAGCGGAAAACGAGGCAGTCTTCAGATGGCTGGCGTTCTTGTTCGACTGGTCGGATTTCATTGCCGTCAA
This sequence comes from Rugonectria rugulosa, assembly GCA_023509875.1. Taxonomy (NCBI): domain Eukaryota; kingdom Fungi; phylum Ascomycota; class Sordariomycetes; order Hypocreales; family Nectriaceae; genus Rugonectria; species Rugonectria rugulosa. The sequence continues at coordinate 58,096 of JALNIO010000467.1, forward strand.
AGACCTGTTGAAGGGCATCGTCAACCAGTCCTTCACCTCTTTTGTGGGCATCGAGACCCAGCTCAAGAACGCTGGCGACGCATTGCTCTCCAATGTCGAGGCTCAGGTCATGCCAAACTTATCCACCACCCCAATGGCAAAGCCAGGTAATCAGCCAATGGAAGATGCATGGTCCAGCGTCCAGCCTCCTCCACCTCCAGTTGGATCAAGCCAGACTGACCTGCGCAGCGATCCGAGACTTGGCTGGTTGCAAGATCAGATGAGTTCGGAGTCTACGACTAGCAGCAACCAGGCGGTCATGACGACCACAGCAAGCAGTGACCCTCTGCTAGACGCTATCGGCACTCTCATCACGGATGTGGAAAAGGCCTTTCTCACAGTTTTCGAAGACATGGGGAATTTGGTCATTGGTGAAGAAACAGCCTCCGACTTCTTTGCCACATTGCTCAAGGCCATCGAGCTACTTGGCCTTGAGGCACTTCAGGGAGTCTTTGATACCTTCATGTCGGCACTAGGGACAATGATGTCGTCCATCCAAGCAGCACTCAACATACCTCTCGACATACCAATCTTGTCGCCGCTCTATCGTCGCGCGACGGGGGATGACTTGGCCTTGCTGGACCTTGTGTGTTTGATTGGTGGCATTGGTCTCACCATCATCTACAAGATAATAAACGACGAGAGCCCAGCGACAGCACTATCACAGGCCATGTCGCCAGCGACTGTAGCTACTGACCTCACCACCATGTTCAGTGCGTCCGTGTCCCAGCCTTCCGTACCTACAGGCAGTGCCAGCCCTCCTCTCGCGAGCATGGCGCGAGCGGCTCAGGTCAGCGGAGCACAGCAGATTGCAGGGGTTCTGTTCATCATCGAGGCCCTAACCATACCAGTCAATAGCTTCTTCAGGTATGAGGAAAGACTTGCCATAGCCAACATATCATATACGGCAGGTCTAGTTTTGCGTTCGATACGGCTTCTTCTTAATTACGACAGCGCCCTCCATCTCGGGCTTCCTTTGGGCCGAATAAAAGTTGAGATAATCTCGACATTAGGCTGTTTAAGCATGGTAATCAGATCTGTATATTACGAGCGCTTAGCGACCTCATCCGTTGACGAGATTTGGTTTGTCGATGGTCTCCTCTCCCTGGGAGCGGGCATCTGGCAACTCGTGGACTTTATGAGGACAGAGAGTTGTACCACAAGCCTGACCGGTGAGGCTGTTGCAAACCTTTTGAAGCTTATTGAAGTTGACGCCGTAAAGAGTCAAAATCCTGTGGCAGCAGCGATATTTACGGCCTTACACCTTGCATCTGCTTTGATAGCAGGTATAGCTGAGTTGGAAGGCAATTGAGACAAGAGTTGATCGTATTAAGTGTATTGACTCCTTTTATCTAGGCTGATATGTATCATAATAAAGTTATTATTGTCCAGAATGTTCCGTAACCATTTGAATGAGCCCAGTATGTCAGTTCCACAATCTTGGTTCATACAAATAAATTATAAACAGTCTTATCGAATTTGATGCATGTGCAGCAATCTACCATCACGGCCACTCAGCCAGGCTCCTGGGACGATTCCGGGCCGTCCCGTCCACAGTACTCGAGAAATCGAACGCAGACAAGTGAATTCCGTTGTACAGAAAGGGACGAGGGCCGAAAACGCGCTAGCAAGTCAGAGGTACCGAACACCTAGAGAGGCTGTCAGTGTAGACGTAGCCATCCGGACCCTCATAAGTAGCAGTTCGTGCCAAGAACGGCTTGCAAGTCGAGACCATAAGCATAAGAGAAATTGCTTCAAGGAGCAGGACCGTGTTGAAGACCAAGACCTCGCTACCTGCTGTTTCTTCACCTAGTCTCTCCTCGTTGCACTTTCGTCCCGTCACCGTGCAAGAGAATGTTTCGCCTTTTACGGTAGGGTCCTTTCATCCCCGTGTTTCAGGAGATCAAGGAGAGAGAGACCCGCTGCCCCTTGTTTCTTGGCCCACGGAGGCGGTACCCTTTTTTATTTGGGTGCGTATAAAGAACATTGTATTCTTTGAAACAGTCAATAAATAGTTTCGTGAGACTTGCCGAGTTCACTGATTCATCTATAAGGAGATGCTTTTCACATCGTTAGGTGACCTTATTAACATGCCTTTGTCATTTCAGGTCAATCGTCACCATCGTGTCAAACAACGTGCCAAGAAACACTTGTCGATCCTCTAAGCATCCTCACTAACAAGCCGTTCGTGTTTGACCCTAACGTTTTTCCGCCACTCACACAACATAGCATTGATAACAGGGGCCGAACACGAACAATCCACTCGTCGTCCAACCGTGACATTCGTCAGTTTCCCCTGGACCACATGTTAAGCTTATCCATACGACAGGGCTTAAATTATATCTTAATTCATGCTACCAGTCATGTTACCGATATGCTTCCGTGCTGGCCGACCATGGTGTGTTTGATCCTTGCTGGATCGATTATGCTTATCCTGAAGAGGCCGCACCCGAGCCGACCGAAGCTCCTTGCAAGGAAATCTCATCTTGAGTGTTCTTCATTGGTGGCCTCAACGGAGAAACGTCCTACGGGCTGTCGGTCTGGGATGAGACGTTCCGAGAATCTATGCTTGGCAGTAATCTCGAACAATGGATAAATACTGTCGAGACTCCTCTACTCGCAGGAGTTTCTCATTCTCACCAACGACCTGGAGTCAGACAAGCTTTCGCATATTCCTTCTTTCGTTATTCTCCCTTTCTGTTGTACTATCTGTAGATCGGATTGCCTTCTCTGTAAATCATTATCTCAACCAATCATCATGTATTCCGCCAGTCTCATCTCAATTATGGCCGCCGTTCCTGCGGCCATGGCTTGCTTGGGTTATGACGGTGGCCTTCCCACTCCGACTGACACCAAGTCTCTCAGCGAGCCCCAGTACATTGGTGCTGGTGAGAGCTTTGACGCCGGCTGGGTCAAGTACGATCGCGGCCAGAGCTGCACTGGCCAAAGCGAAGGAGGTGAATTATCCTAACACCAACTTTAGATGAATGCTATCTGACACCAAGGCTAGGCGAAGCTGACACCGTCTTTATTCTCGAGGACGGCGCAACCTTGAAAAACGTCATCATCGGAGCCGATCAAAAAGAGGGTGTATACTGCCTTGGCAGCTGCAATCTCGAGTACGTCTGGTTTGAGAACGTTTGCGAGGACGCCATCTCCATTAAAGGTGACGGCACTGCCAACATCATTGGCGGCGGCGCTTACGGAGCCGATGACAAGGTCATTCAGCACAACGGCTGTGGCCATGTCAACGTCATCAACTTCTATGCCAATGACTATGGCAAGGTTTATCGCTCTTGCGGAAACTGCTCGGGTAACTGCGCTCGCAGCGTTCACATGGAGGGTGTGACGGCTGTTGACGGAGGCGAGCTGATGGGTATCAACACCAACTATGGTGATACGGTAAGAAAGATCTTCTTGACAGACGCCATCGAAAGAGAGTGTGAAGATTACTGACTTATGATAGGCTACTTACGACAATAACTGCTACCCCGGTGTCCAGTGTCAGGCGTACGAGGGATGTGACAAGTCCGAGGGTGACTGCGAGCCCACTAAGCTTGGCGAATGCTAAATAGGCTTGGGGTTCAATCCCCTTGAGGAATAACTCTCATGCTTAGATAATTAGAATTATCATTTCAAGTGTAATAGTGGATTAAAAGGGGAAATTGCTTACGGTTGCCGAGGTGGAAAAGATACTCCACAGGAGAAGCAGACTTGGTTTTGTTTGGGATGCCATTGTGTGTTCCTGTAAGAGCGGCGCGATATCTACAATAGGTAACAAAGGATGTACATGATAAACATAGTTCCTCAATAGCTCATGCCTAAGCTCCTCGGTTGGCCAGTAAAAAACACGGTTCGCTCAAAGGTAGGCAATATCTTCTAATCGAGCTGTCTTTGCCGGAGGGCGTCGTACCAGATAGTGACTTCTTTCTAGATGGTCAGGTCGACAAACATCCAGCATGAACTCGAGCCCCTGCGAATTCCTTAATTGATGATTAGTATTGCTAGCCACTTAAAAACTTCTTAACTTCGGGTCTAGCACAAACATACCAACGTAGAATGGCACCACGTCCTGGCTCTCCTCGTCTTCCAGGCCTGCACTGAAAGCGCCGGGATTGATAACATCTTCTCCGACACCACCCTCGGCGTCGGTCAAGGGAGTAGCATCTTGTGGAGGAACGGGGCGGATGCTCCTGCTGTAGCTCTCGGGTGGCGATACGAGGGATTGGTCTGGGGAACAGCAGGGCGCGTCCACCAGTGTTGAATTCTATACTGGCAGTAGCCGCGCGAGAGACGAGTCTAGGCTCTCGACCTAACCTCTAGGCCGGCGGCACCTTGGCCCAAACTTCTATTTAGGGTTGCTAGGTGCGGCCAATAAAGAGCTACGCTGACCCCAGCTTGTAAGGTAGTGCTGCTGTGAAAGGCTTGGCCCTTGTATCGTTGCAACAAATGGGGAACCTAGATTGGTCTATCTAAACATAGGGAGAAGGAAAGAAAAGAACCCTTCTTCTCTTGCCTAGTCCCCTCCTTATATAGCTACTCGCCTTAACTACCTTATTATCTTCCCCAACCTCAACACCTTCGGCGACCTCTCATCGAGGTGTCAGTGCCGTGGTTCTTCCTAATCTTGTTGCCCTTCCTGACCCTGATGTCTTCGGCGGCCCCTTGCTGGGGCGTCGGTGCTATGTAGGGTAGAGTTCAATGTGGCTGGCCAGCTCTTGGCTTATGGCGTAGCCTGAGCCCTCCTCGGCCTCTAGCCCGTAACAGCTGCTAGTAGAAAGACTAAACTTCTACCTGGCCAGACAGTCCCGGCCAGGTTCACGCTAAACTACAAGGGCGAGCGGGGCCTGCCTCTGTCTCTACAAATCGCACGATGGTCCTATTTTCAGGTCCCTCTGGGGCCCTCATGGCCACTACTTTGTGAGCGGTGGTTACGAC
>JALNIO010000468.1:5175-32165 GCA_023509875.1 Rugonectria rugulosa
TTCGCGAGCCATCTGTCCATTCATGCTCTCCAAAAGGGTCGATGGTTGTTAAGCGAAGCCCGCTGGGCACACCTTTACTTTGGACGCCCTCGTAATGCCATCGCCGGTTATGGGGTCTATCTCCGGGTCTTCTTTGCCCAACGTTTCCTTGCAGAAATCCTCAAACACCTTGCCCCACAAACCGGCGACTTTGTATTCTGTAACATCCTCGGGATAGTTGCGCACAGAGTCCCAGAGACGCTCGAGGGCGGCAGGTTCATCTCTCAACTCGATCAGGTTGGCTAAATAGGTGCGAACAGTGAAGATGATGGCCCTGGACTTGGGAAGCCGGCGCAGCGATTGTAGCTCCGTACGGATCCACACGTCCTCGGGACTTTTGACTTCGGGGTAGCTGTCAAACTTGTCATGGTGGAAGATATCTCCAGTCGGCTGGATGAAGAGGTTGTTTCGTTGAATCGGTGCGCTGACCTTGAGGTTGACGAAGAATCTTTGATGTGTGTCTATCAGCATAGAAGACAAAGCCTGGTATCATGATGGCGATGATCTCCCACTTACCTTTCGATGGCCTTTTTGAGCTTCTCCTTCCATAGGGGCACAGCGTCATGGATTTGGTAGATGGGCCAACCAATCCGCTGATCTAATCGCCAGCCTGTGGGAGCAGCTAGAAACGCTCCTCGGCTTTCCCGGGTCAGCGCGAGACCAATAAGTACGAGACTCTTTCAAAGCGTAAAAGCACTTACAGGTAGTATAAATTACGCACACCTTTCTTGAGGATATATAAGTCGTCTATAATAAGTAGGCCAGCTATTTCTAGGGGATGCCGATCGTAGGGTGCTTTTATCCGGTAACGTTCCTTGACGGGTGCGATGATAATCTTATCCGCTTCTAGATGAAATATGTCTGGAAACCGGCGTGTCACGTACTCGACTACTAGGTTAAGCAGCTCAATGGCTGCTTCATCTTCGCCGTCGAGGTAGTCGACGATTGTATGCTTATCGGGTTGTGCGGCATATCTTAGCCTCGCTTCGTGCTCGACTTGCCACTGGTTATTAAATGTTATCTAATTATTGGGATTAAGCTTTCGAAGGCCCATGGTTAGCTGATACTTGCCGGCTTTCTAGTACCGTGGCTAGTCTGGTTTGTCGTATGTTGGTAAGCCCTTGCGAGGTACGATTTGCGATAAGAAGAGCTCATCCTTAAAGACGCGCCTCTGTGCCCGTTGCTTCTTCTTCCGGTGCCTGCTGGCAAGGAGTAAGCTAGAGAGGACATATAAGAGAATAGTAAGAATGGAAACAAAGTTCAAACTGTTATAAATTGGCGTTTTAGGGGAAGGGGAGAAAATATTGATTATTTGTACAGTCGCTATGGTTGGTATAATGTGATAAGACTGACACAATTTGTTTATGGGCCAGTATGCCCAGGGAAGAGGATCGCGGGGGACTGATATATACGTGTATATATATCTACCTACCTTACTTACGTATCAATGACCCGCTTGCTAATTGTGCACACAGTATGGTTGTTCTTTTACCCACCAGTTCTGATCAGTTGATGTGCGGAATCCCTCGCACGTCGCAAATACCGCGACAAGATTCGTTTTACCTTATCAGAACTCAACTGAACGCTATATTGAATTGCCGAGTTCTGCTTCCTCCTCTGTTGTACCAACTGCTACCACGGTAAAATATGATTGCTTCCAATCCTTCTGGTCATGCGAGTAATGAATCCAAAGATTGAAAACGTGGTACTTGCAACGGGTCAGCTATTGATAAACTACCCAATCATCTACGGCAATACTTGCAACATGAAGTGAAATCATGCCAATCATAATTCGCCAGACTTATACAATGATAAGAGATATTGTGATAGCGATCAGCAAATATCGAGCCAGGTTGGGAAATCAAGAGCGCATCGAGCGCTCATTTAGGTGCGTTCTGACAATCTTTGGCATGAGAATCCGCGAACTAAGGTGAGGTCCTTCTTTGACCATTCAACCTGTTGAAGACCACGAAAGCGCGCTTATCTGACGCTTTTGTCGACGAGAGAATACCCCTTCAAGCCTCAGGCGCGCACCGCGCGGTTCCTTTTGCTCGAGTCTTCTCTCCCCCTTCACTAACTTGACACGTCACACCTTTCGATTATTCTATAGTAGCTATCTCAAATATTTACTCATGATTATGAACCAGCTAGTTCCAAAGTGGATTTGTTCCTTGTCAAGGCAGTAATTCCTTAAAGTTATGGCGGTTCGAAACCCTGACATTTCTGGGTACCTGGGTTGAGGCGAATTCTTCACCCAATCCATCCAACAAAGGGATCGAACCCATGTATCTAACCTACATTATTCGCTTTTGCCTCTTTTTGGACCAAGATACAACTACAGCACTGGTTACAACTGCTAAGGTCGGTAATGCTACATGTATCAATTCTTGTACGATCTCGAAGACGTACGATAAGAGAGCAGTCTAGTCAGATTAGAAGATGCAGTGTGAAGGGTATCCAATACTCGGAATTCTGAGCTATCCTATGAGAGGCCACTCTAAGAAATAGTGCGCTCCAATAAAAGGGACGGACTTCTCAACGTCAGATCAGGGATCAAAAGGCCCTTTCTAGTCCGGAATAGGTAGAGCAACGGACTCTAGCATCGCCAATTTTCATAGCAAGCTAATCAAATTGAAATGCCTCAACCATCGGCCTAGCGATTTGCAACATGCCAGGCTACCAACGCATGCCCGAGTGACCCGTGCAATGCGGTGGAATATGTAATCGTTGGTGAGTATAGAGATGGAAGAATGTAGAGATGTAAGCGAAACGGTTTTCATATCAAGTGCCCGATAAGCAACACTAACCCCGGGTAACTATCTAGCATGGTTGCATCGTCATGGTCTAGGGTTGATTGGGTTTAGGCAATTGCTTCAGAGGGCCAATCCCCCCTTGGGGCCGATGAGATCCAGTGGTACCAGACTGTACAATGATAACGAGCGGGGTAAACATCCTCTTCAGCCCCCGACAGGTTGTCCGTGTAAAACATGAGGAGATGGAACTGTACTGCGACAAACACTCGGATAAGCATGTCGTGCTCACTGATGTGCCGATACAGTGCGAGGGTTATCGAGGCGCCATAGACAGATTGCCAAGCGAGATCATGGTCGTTGATAAGCTTTCGAAGTCTTGTTGAAACTTGAGGCATGTTATCTAATAAATATAAGCGTTGCGAACATACAAGCCTAGAATCCCTCGATCGCAATCAATCCCTTTAACCCCAACCCCAACCCCAACACCTCAGTGATTCGTTCAATTCCAACTACTGGGCATTAGCACGCCTTTGTGCCGAGAATGGCATCTCTACAAGATAATACGGGAAGGTCTCAGAAGCCTTGCATTGAGGATGCAAAGTTGAGCAAGATGAAACACGACGACGAGTTAACCCACCAGATCTCATGCGATGTCGGCACCATGGCTGAAGCAGGCCTCGAGCAGTTCAAGTCGGTCAATGCTGATGACCAACTCTTGAGACTTCAAGGTCATGAGAGTGTCCTCGAGCGAAATTTCACCATTTAGTCCGCGTTCGGCCTGGCATTCAGGTAGCTCCACGAAAGCCGTCCCCGAAGGGTTAAAATACTAACAGGACTCTTCTCAGTGTCACCGGCTCATGGGTCGGCTACTTGAGCTGCTTTGGCCAGAGCCTCATCTGGGGCGGCCCGCAAATGGTTGTCTTTCCACTCATCGTGGCGACTGCTGTCCAAGGACTCATCACTCTTGGATTGGCTGAACTGGCCTCTGCATTTCTGTCGACAGGTGTAAGTATATGTCATATATCCCCTTTCTCCCGAATGCGCTTACTCTTGGAATCAACAGGGTCAATACCATTATGCCTTTCTTTTAGCCCCCTTAAAGTGGAAGCGACCGATTGCATATTATAACGGGTGGTTCTCTGTCTTGGGATGATGGATCATCACTACCTCGGGTTGTTTCTTAGCAGCAATATCTACTTGTGGGTTGGCTAGTTTCTGGCACGAGGAATACGTCCCCGAGAGACGGCATGTCTACGTGATGTTTCTCGGCACCGTCATGTTCACTTGTGGGTTTTTTCCATTGCCTTCTTTTGTGCATTCATTCTTTGCTCTTGGCTCAGAACATGGCTCATTATGCTTACATCTTTCGCAATCAGGCTCCCCTCTCTTCATCGCTCCTCGAAAGGTAGGATGTTTCACCGAAGCATGTCTATACATTTCCGTCACTGGATGTCTCGCCGTTCTTGTTATGGCCTGCGCGATGCACCAGAAGTTTTATCCTGGCTCTCGCCTGACCGATGGCACATTTGTAACAAGCGGCTGGCCGCATTCATTCGCGTGGGTCTTGGCTATTGGAAATTCGATGTGAGATTGCACTCGATATTCTGCCATGCAGAAAACTCACCACTTCTGTCAGGTATGCTTACGTTGGAACCGATGCTGCGGCTCATGTTGCTGAGGAGCTGCCCCAACCAAACAGACGAGTGCCATTGATCATGTAAGCGATACTTTCCTGAGACAATAAGCCAGAGCTAACTTGCTGTAAAGGTTCGGGAGCATTGTCCTTGGATTCTTCACTGTCTTTCCCATGATGCTAGTTTTGATGCTTGGTATGACTGACCAAGAGGCTGTGGCAACCTCAACCCTACCCTCGCTCGAGCTGTTTTACCAGGTTACTGGTAGCAAGGTCGCAGCAACAGCTATGCAGGTCTGGGTATTGTTGGTATACTTCAGTCAGTTAGTGCTTCTCAAGGCATGTTACGACATACTGATAACGCAACTCTAGACAGCCTCTGTGCGCAATGGATCTCGGCTGGTAGAATCGCATGGGCGTTGGCCCGAGACGTGAGTGGCCCAAGACTACTTTACTAGACTTCAATAATACTTCTCCTTCTCGCAGCGCGGTCTTCCGTTTTCAGAATACTTTTCACACGTGGATGAGAAAATGCAATTTCCTGTTCGAACAACAATTCTCACCATCGTATTCTGCTCCATCTACGGGCTTCTTTACCTGGCCTCTACCACCGCTTTCAACTCTATCGTAACTTCAGCAGTGCTGTATCTGGTAGGTCAAATAGCCTTTTGTTGGCAATCGGAGACTTATGCTGATAATTACAAGAATATCTCTTATGCCATTCCCCAAGCGGTCCTGCTGATTCGCAGCCGGCACATTCTGCCTAATGCTCCATTCCGTCTCGGAAATGTTATTGGGCCTCTGTGCAATGCTTTCTCGCCTATCGCAACCATCTTTCTGCTAGCCATCTTCTGCTTCCCGCCCAGTGTTCCTGTTGCACCCGGAGATATGAATTATTCCAGTGTGGTGCTGGTTGGGTTACTGTTAATTATTACAAGTATCTGGCTCACAGTTGGTCGAAGCTTTGTAGGCCCCCAGGCTGATTTGGAAGCTATGCGCATGCTCCAAGATCATTTGGCGACTTAGATGATATGCACATGAAGAAAAATGCGCCATTGGGCTACATATTCATCTACCAGCATGGATCCGGGATTACCTCTCGCTGTATGATTGTTTGGTTTCGATGGCGAGTTTCTTTGTACCTCTTAGGATAAGTAAGCGATAGGTTATGAGCCTAAGTCTCATATTCATTCTGCGCCACGGAAAACCATCTCTACTACCTGGTTTCTGGTCTCCCCAATATAATCTACTTCTCATGATCACACTTTGGATTGATGTCTGTCATTGTGAGGGGTCGGTATCGAGATGGCTTATTAGAGGAGCATCAATGAGATCGATTGGCAGATAGGATCAAAATAAGATACAAGAGGTAACGCAATGAGAAACAAAAGAAGGACAAGATGGATCTCCCTTGACTCAGGGGTAAGTAAACCGTAGCATGTGATATCCTTCAAGGCTTTCGCACGGGTTCGTGACAGCCATGACAGATTTACAGAAGTTTACTATAGTCGTGCAAGTGCGAAGTTTTTGCGATGGAAAAGAAAAAAGAAAGAAAGAAAGAAGAACAGAATTACAGGGTCCAATGGATTAACTAGTAACTAAAACAATAAAACTGTAGTGGTCTCGCTCGTGCCGCAACAGCCCGTCGTAGCACACTATTGATGTCCTCGTGATTGACCAATTCACGGCTCAAAAGAAGAAACATCGTTGTGGGGTCCTGTCTTGGGAGTTTAGAGCAAGTTATCGATGTCGATGCACACCACAATGCAGATGTCACGGGCCCGCTTCGTGGGGCTTGATTGACCTCACCCTTATCTCGGGCCTTGGCGATGTACGAGTATGCACGCGTTTCCCGAGAGGGAATCGCGGTGCACGATACCCAAGAAGGAAATGCGGTGCGCGATTCCGACCCCTGCCACACTCTAATGGGAGAGAGAGACTGCCATGAACATGGCCTCTTTGGACACTCTATGCGCGCTTGCCTATCGTCCGTCCAAAGCCCACATTTGGTACAGGTCCATCTACTGCACGGACGGCATCTAAACTTCAATTAGGTGATCCGTTACTATGCTTACATAGCAACATCTGACTGCAAGGGTCGTGAAATCTATAATCTGCATTCGACGATGTGAGCTATTACGGCATATAAAGTCACACGTTGAACTTGGACCAAGCATCACACGTAAAACGACAACTCAAATCTCAGTACCGTCAACATTCACTCAAGATATCGAGTCTAGTTCTCATTATGGTGCCTCATCCATTTGCCGACCTGGACGCGACTGAGCTTGCCCGGGCTCGCGACCTCGTGCAACAGCAACATCCCAATGTTATCCTCTCATTCAAGGCAATCACGCTTGAGGAGCCGGACAAGAAGTTGATGATTCCTTTCCTTGTCGCAGAACATGAAGGAAGGGCAGCGTCAGCACCAGACCGAGTGGCGTACTGCCCTTACTATCTAAGAGGAACAGTAAGCTGGCTTAACGCAATACCCGGCTGAATACCACTCGAAGCTAATAAACATTGTTAGACAGCCTTCTTCACTGCGTATGTAAACCTCACCACCGGCGAGGTCACAAAGACGCAGCAGTGCGGAGCAGGTGTTCATGGAAACGTGGACTTTAGCGAGGTTATGGAAGTTGAAAAGGCAGTCATGCGAATTCCTGAAGTTCAAGCTGAAATTTCCAAGCTCAAATTACCCAGCCACCTTGAGGCAATCCCCGAACCGTGGGGGTTTGGTTCTGACGATGCCGAGGGCGTGGCACGCCAATATCAGGTTTACATGTTTGTCCGTGAGAAGGGAAAGCTCGACAGCAATCACTATGCACGCCCTTTACCATTCGCGCCCATTTTCGATCCCACCAAGATGCAATTGGTAAGGATTGAAAGGTTCCCTACCGGGCCGGGTCACGAGGTCAGCGAACAAGGCCAGTACCGCGCCAACGAACCAAACGAGTATGTCCCTGAGTCTGTTGATTTGAGGACCGATCTCAAACCCCTCCGTGTTGTCCAACCCGAAGGCCCATCTTTCAAAATCTCATCCGACAGGGTCCTCCACTGGCAAAAATGGGAGATGCGTATCGGCTTCAACTATCGCGAAGGGCTGATCCTACGAGACATTCGATACGACGGCCGCCCTCTATTTTACCGTGTTACCCTTAGTGAGATGACTGTTCCCTACGGAGACCCCAGATCTCCATATCACCGCAAAATGGCTTTCGATCTTGGTGATGTTGGTGCGGGCATGGTGGCTAATAATCTTAGGCTTGGTTGTGATTGCCTAGGTGCAATTGCGTACTAGGATGGCCTTGTTTGTGATCGAGATGGAATGCCAGTGGTTAAAGAGAATGCGATATGCATCCATGAGCAGGATAACGGCATCGGCTGGAAGCACTCCAACTACAGAACAAACAGTGAGTATACCATTACCACCATGCATATCTTCTAGCAATTCTAACATTCTATAGATGCATTTGTGGTCCGGAATCGCGAATTGGTTCTTCAGACCATTTTGACCGTGTCCAACTATGAGTAAGACCCTGCATTCCAGTCTCAGCACATCACCTAACTAACCGTGCCCAACAGATATATCCTCATGTATATCTTCAACCAAGCAGGATAGATGGAGTACCAAGTACGAGCAACGGGTATCCTCTCAACATCAGCCATCGATGAGGGTCTCACTGTCGATTTCGGCACAGTCGTACACCCGGGAGTGCTTGCTGCACATCACCAGCATATCCTGTCACTCCGTATCGACCCGGCGATTGGAAGCTATACACAGGGCAACACTATCGTGACCCAAGAGACGCATAGCCTCACGCTTGATAATTTTAACCCTCATCGCACAGGATATCGCGCCATTCGTACACCCATTACTGAAGAAGGGGGTTACGATCTCAGCGCCAAGGATTCGAGGCTCTATCTCATACAAAACTCTCACATACCTAACCCAGTCAATCAACTTCCAGCCTCGTACAAGGTGATTGTCCCCCCGATGCAACAATTGCTGGCACATGAGACAAGCTTGAATGCGCTCAGGGCCGAGTTTGCCGATCACAGTGTCTATGTGACCAAGTATCGGCCGGATGAGCTCTTCAGTGGTGGGAAGTTTACTAATCAGAGTAAGACGCCTGTCCTTGGATTTGTGTCCATCTTTATTGCTAACACAATGTATCAGGCCGTGGTGGGACCGGTATCAAGAGTTGGATTACATCCAACAAGGAGAATGTAGAAGATACAGATGTCGTGCTTTGGGTTCAGTTCGGATTGAATCATGTCCCCCGCATTGAAGACTTCCCAGTGATGTAAGACCCCCTAGCCGGTAGACTTATTTCGACCCTTCTAACTAAAACGACAATAGGCCAGTTGAAATTATCAGCGTCCACCTGAAGCCGGTAAACTTCTTTACTTGCAACCCAGCCGTTGACGTACCACCTTCAACTCAAGAGACTAATAGATCTATACACATTAACATAGAGGGGTAAAATATAGTTAGAAAGAGGTTCATTTTCATACACAAATTCTTCTGTCCTCCACTTACCAATGACAAAATAACGGCCCAAGTCAGCTCTGCACGAAATCTGTCAAGGTCTGTTCAGTGTCATCCTTGGGAAACGTATCTCGGAATATGTGTACGTGAAAGAACATCCGCGGAACTTGGAGACGACCAGCGAAATAGTATTGATTTGTGACTTCCAACCGGTTCATGACGACTTGAAGACCTCTGAGGTCTTCCAAGTGCAAAACCATCCAATGACCACGAGATTCCCATCGTTCGCGACAGTGGAGCTATCCATTTATCGTCCCATATTAGCGTTTCCAATCGGGCTTCGGCTTTGCATAAATCGCCATCTACTTCGGTCCAAGGGCTTTTTATGTCCGTGTTCAGTCCTCACATCAACAGCCTCCGTATGTTAGCCCATGCTGGCAACTATTGTCACTCCTTCATTACAAAGACGTAGATTATCCGCGCAACTAAGGACATTCCAGTAGCCTTTTCTCGTGTCACGATGCCTTTGAAAGCCTACAAGGTGGCACAAAAGAGCCCTGCAAGCTCGGGGGGTCGAATTGTGGCCGCGAGCTACGCAATAATAGAAACCCGATGCTCTATTCAGCTCTTCCAAAACACAAAATAATAGCTAAGGTTCTCAAACCGTTTTTCTAAAATTGTGGTACATTTAGTATAACAAAGTCCATCAATTAATCTGGAACGCAGAAAAAGATTTGCCTAAGAATGATAATAGTGTTGCTGTCCTACTACATTCTAGCACTGTCTTGCACTGTTGTATCCGCGATCAAAAGCCAGCTGCAAACGCTGTAGAGATGAATGCTATGCTTTGGATTTTTTAATGGGCGTACAAAGACTAATTGATCCCATTCTAAGCCATAACCATGGTTAAATAGAAAATTCAGGGTAGGCGGCTGATCTAGCAGCGGATTAGTAATCCTCGTGTAGGTAGATTTCACAGATATGATGCTCTCATGAATAATTGATAAAAAAATCTTGTCCAGGCTCATAGAGAAACCAATGCGTCTTCTTCCGGTTTCCTAGGCTGTTTTCTTTTTCGATTGAAGCGAGATACAAACAAGCAGTGCAAAAGAGATGTAATGGGACGGCAGACTGACGCTTCCAGTTTAGAGCGGCGGTGGGATTAGCAAAATGCCGAACTCCGATGCAATCGGATTAGGTCTCGTTTCGCGCTGTAGACAGCTGCGACACCCGAAACTATCTAACAGATAACGACCTTGGTCGTACCATTCAAGACGAGTGCCCAAGGGTGGCTCCAACCATCGACGCCCAGACCCAATTCTAAACGAAGTGAAGGATCAACTACTCACGGCAAAGTCCTGGGAGGCGTTAGACGACGGGCGATCGGCGACTACCTAGACCTAGGACTAGCCGCTAGCGAAACAGGACATCCTCCATATCATCTAAGTATCGTTGACGATTTCGGTCGATATAGCGCCTGCTTCCATGATTACAAAGGGGGGGTTAGAATGAGCAGCACGCAACTAATTTTATCAGTCTTGTTGAATCTGTTCAAGCCGTTGTGTTACCTTGTTCTGGAGTCTGGTTCGACAGTCGCGTCTCATTGACACGTCATAGACTAAGTCGGAGGAGAGATTAGTCTCGTATAACTGCTGACCAACGGATCGGTGTACTCAATTCCTACTCCGTAGGGCTTTACGATTAAATTCCTTACCTCCTCTATTCCCGGCACAAAAGTCCAGATTCTCTACCGGTTCGAGACTGAATAATTTACTTGGCAGAGAGGCCACAATTCCCACAGTGGCAGCAATACATCAACTACCTGGTGATGCAATGGACGTCACCTTTCGCAATTATTCTTCCCAGCAAGCGGCCGATTACGCCCAAGGCCGACTTGGGTATTCGGAAGCCCTGATTGACTTTATCCTCGACCACCATCGCAGGACCAACGGGCAGAACAAAACCATCCTAGATGTAGGCTGCGGGCCTGGTAGTGCAACACGGATGTTGGCACCGCATTTCGACGTAGCCTATGGTGCCGATGCAGGCGAGAGCATGATTAAAACAGCCAAGGAGCTGGGCGGTGCCACTTGCAACGGCATGCCCATTATCTACATATTAAGCACGGCCGAAGATATCGACAAGATTGATGGAATTGCGCATGGCTCATTGGATATGATCACCGCTGCTACTGCTGTACTTGAATCCTGCATCCCTGGTCAATGTGATGCTAATGTAACTTCAGGCTCATTGGTTTGAGATGCCAAAATTTTGGGCAGCTGCAGCCAAACTGCTAAAGCCAGGAGGTACTGTCGCGATATGGACAGTATTTAAGAAAGACAGTATGTGACAGGCCCTTCCGGCTTGAATATAACCGAGATCGCATGGCTAATCTGTTGTAGGATCGCTTGGCATCAGGACTGAGTTACAGTCCATCTTTGATGATTTCCGAGACAATGTGCTCGCGCAATATACGTCCTCTAACACTCATCTCACCATGAACGGTTATTTGGACCTTGTCATGCCCTGGGATGACCCCAACACTGCCTCTTGGTACGACCGTGAGAGTTTCGTACGCCATGAACTCGACGGCGCGAGTGGGTATCTTCCTGGGAAATGCAAACCGGAAGGTATTGACCATGGCGGTGACAAGCCATTGGAAGATCAGCTGAAAAGGTTGGAGAAATTAATCAACACTATAGGTTCTGTCACCCGCTGGCAACAGGCGCATCCTGATCTTGTGGGAACTGAAAATGACTGTGTCGCCATCCTCATGAATAAAGTCCGCCAAGCCGTTGAAGATGGAGGGGACACGATTGATCTGTCAATGCTGTCGGCAAAGATGACTGTTGCACTTCTGCTGCTGAAGCGAAAATGAGGTGTTATACTTGGCACATGTTATGTAAGGCTTGAGCTTTTCCATAATATAAGTTGAACTGTTGTTCATTTTGTTTACGCCCTGGCATAGTATTCATTCTATCTCTGTAGTGGCTGGGCCCCGGAAGTGAATGTTAAGGTAGGAGGAATAAGGGGACTGCTCAATACCCATAAAAGGATACTCCAGCTATACAACATTCAGTTATTCTCTCAGAAGCCCGAGAGCTAGACATACTATTATCTTATGCTTGAAATTTGAAATTAGACCACGAGTTTTAGGATGCTCGATGATGGGCTATGTCTCCTACTGCGGGTACTGGGATCATGGCGTTCTTATGTGAGGCAATTCTGACAACTACAAAACAAAGTCAATAGAGTGTAGTATGATCAGAAGGCCAAGACACTACTTAAAAGTAGAAGGAAAGAAACAAGAGGGTGTTTGAATGTTCATCCAGGATGCAAGTATAGTAAAAGCCTAGGACAAGCCTATAATTTTACCATCTACTTTACACCTCACGAAGCTATTCCAAGGCTTTGCAACATACTTTCCCAAGACCGCTGGCCACGATTGGCGTATTCTTCCGGTATGGACGGCCTCTCGTTATAAAGCTCTCGGCTAAACGTTTCCATGCTGACCCAGCCGCTATATTTGAGTCGTCTGATGACAACATCGAGAATTGGAGAGACGGGGAGATACCCACCCCTTTCTTCCTCAAACGCAAAGAGTCGAGCATTCCTCGACCAAGTCATCCGCTTTGGTTGGGAAGCGTCATAGAAAGCGTGTTGCTCGCTGAGAGGAGGGTTCAGCTTTTGAGCATCACCAACCTGGAAATAGAATATCTTGTTCACGTCCAGATCCTTTTCCATTTTCTTTAAAGAAGCATCAAGCGCTTGGGACGCATCATCGAGCCTCCCTGAATCCGAGGCCGGGTCCCCGAATACACGTCCAGCAATGTGGAATGTGTCTAAGCAGAGCCCCAGGTTTGGCATGTCAACTGCTTTCACAATGTCCCAAGTCCCATCCCAGGTATCAATATGTGTACCCCAAGCCAGGCCTTCATAAGCGAATCTAACCACCGGCGTCTCTTGTTGCCCTAGTCGTGCAATTTCGGCAAGGTCTGCCTTGATTGTATTGAAATCGCCTGTCGTACCAGATGAGAGACTGTTGGCGGGGATTTGAATCAAGTCAGTTCTGAGCGTTTTAGCAATTTTGAAGAACAAATGGAGCCTTTCGAGCATGTCTAGGCGGTCGGGAGGAGATGTCAACCCTTCGCATCCAACGAATGGTTGTAGACAGATGACCTCTAAGTTGTGATGGTCGCAAAGGTCTCTGATTTGGTGGGCAGCCAATAGTATGTTGTCGTTCGTGGCCCCACCGGGGAGGTCTTGGGCATGAGCTTCAAGGCATTCGTAAAAGATTTCGATTCCCTCAAATGAGTGTTTGGCGGCCTCCTCAATCTTTCGAGGCAGAGTGTGGCCGGCAGGGGAGCGCCCCAGAGACACGCTGGCGATAGCAGGCCGAATCATGATGTGTTGATGTAAGAAAAAGAGATACTGCCGAATAGAATAGAATTCCGTGCAGAGAAGCTTTAATGGTCTTTCATATATCTAAAAGGCCCTTGCCACGAAATTGGACACTTCGGGAATGTGTACTTGGGCTGATGGATTGTGAAGATCTCGTTTCGACCGGGCCGCAGTGAGACGTGGTGAATCGAGTTCCGCGCATAAGTGATTAACCGCAGCTCCACAGTTCGGTAGACACATTTCCGCAGAGGGAACCTATTCCTGAAGGAGATGGCTTCGCCCTCCAATGTGGCGACGGTGATGGTCGACGATGCGGGAATCGAAATCGTGCCAGACCAATCGTGCGTCCCACATTACGGAATATCTGGTTGGTGAGAGGTGTTGGGTGTCCAATTGGCAAACCCCAAGTTCTGCATGAATTCGGCTGTTTGATCATCCCTGGCCCAAGCATCAGCGTAGTCGATTGGACTAATGGAAGTGCGGAACGTACCATTTCATGTGGTCGGAGCTGCTGATGTCTCCGAGAAAGTTATGATCAAGAAATGAAACATCTGGTTCCTCGGGAGTGTCTAGAGCATCTAGCACAGATGTGTCGGCCAGCGTGCTTGGGGCTACCGGTGAGTCCCTCAAATGTTCATGTATATTTAGTGAGTTTGATGAGCCTGGCACACCTTGCGCATCAGTACAAAAAAGGCCATGAGCTATGGTTTAGGATCTTTAGTTTACATGAAGCCATCCGTTGTAGAAGAAGGGTGTCTTACCTGTGCAAGGATTCGTTTGGCTTCTTGTCAATCTCGATGCAAATTGTTTTCTCATCTGAAGCGAGTCGTGTCCTGCCGTTGTATAACGCGGAAAGGGCCCGTGGGAAGTTTGCGGCCTGTCATCAAGCCCTCTAGTGTTGCTGATTAGAGTTCTGTAAATGGGAAATGGTGTGGGAGCAATCATCTTGTCATAATTCCTCAAAAATCTGTCCAATAATTTAGAAATGGCGTTTATTCTAGGCGAATTGTGTGATGCAAGTCTGGTTTCCAAGATGGACAGCGTTATCTCAGCGACGAGATGGAGGTTCATTAGTTGAATAGAGACCATTGCCAAGTTGGAGTCATCTTCCTGTTCGAGGTCATGACTGAGAACACAATGAGGAGGAAGATCACTGGACCACCGGTTGATCGTAGAGAGGTACTCCTGATCGGATGATGTCAAGTTCCGTCCTTTGGGGCCCCATAGAACACCGTTGAGAATGCGCACGATGAATGCAAAGTTGTTGAAGACACTGAGCGCCCGTATCGGTCCGGCCTGATCACGGGTTTCGATGACCTCTTCATGAGTCCGCTTTAGCAAACCCGTGACACCCACACACGGTTCCCATTCGTCCGGGCCGGTTTCTTCGAGGGGCGGTAGCTTTTCAATATCTTCTGAGCGTAGGTGAGGCGGTTTGTTAAGGCAAGACGAAACCAGGGTGTCGAGAATAAAACAGCCCAACAATATTCGATACTCGGTTGTGTTCTCGCCAGACTGCAATGGATCCGAGAGTGATAAGTCGCGTATACTCAGACATACCCTCACAGCTCGGCCGATGAGGTGCCAAGCTCTGTTCAACTCCTCACAGTGAACCAGTTGCAGACTGAGTATCAGCAACATCTGGGCGTGTCCTGCATGAAAGCCGGACTCAGTTTCTGGAACCAGAGATCTGGCTTGCTGATAGATTTCCTTCGGGCTAAGCTGCGCGGGCGTAGATACCAGGTCCAATCCAGGCGTAGTGACTTCGCAATGAGGTTCTTGAAGAGAGGCGAGGGCTAAGATGGCCCAGAATACTGCTATATCCCCCGATTGGATGATTCTCGTATTGTTTGACGAGTAGAAGACCTCAAACATCTTATGCTTTTCGACGATGGGAAACCAGCGGTGGGTAGTTGAAAAGTAGAGATCGAGCAGTTGTCGAGAATTTGGAGGGAAGCTAAAAGACAACCCGTCATCATGTACAAGCAATCCATTGTGAGCGCTCTGGAATGGGGGCGTCATGGGCATGGATATTCGATCTATTGGAAGCGTTTGAGAGTTCGCATCGCTAGGATGCAGGCTCCGTATCGACGGGGAAGAAGTTGATCTGTGCTGATCAAGGTTGACGGGTGCAAATGGGGAAACGGAGAGAGGTATCTGTGCATTTTCTGGGGAAGAGGGACGTAGTAACGAAGTGACCGAGTCACCGGATACATTTTCGAGATTGAGGAGACGTGTCTGGACTTGGCTGCGACACCAAACATCTCTCAAGGCCTCAGGACTGACTTCGTTGTCGCTGACAGCCAGTTTGCGCTCCGAGTCTAGAGATAGATGAACTGTCGATAGAAGCTCTTCGAGGGTCTCTTCTCCATTAGGCACAGCGGTCAGAACAAGTCCAAGCAAAAGCTCCATGGACTTCACGTATCCTGTGGGTAAACCACGTTTCTTCCCGGCGGGCTCGTAGGTGAAAGGCTGATCCGTCGTCATGCAAAGTCCGCATTTGGGCCTCTGACTGTCACATCGTCGTTTACTTGTGCGGCACTGGTCACATGCTCGAGAAGCGCGTTTCCGCTTGTTAATTCCGTGTGAAGGGTCGGACTCGGTCGTGTCGGTAGGCCTTGCCCCTTGATCCATGATGCCACCTTGTGCTGTAATGAGTGATGGGTATCGTTGAATGTAGTCTAGAGGGTCCGAGAGGCATGAGGCAAAGCTCGAGACCTGTTCACTGGTGAGGGAAGATAATTTGCAAAACTTGAAGCCAGTGGCGGTTCGTGGGAGCTTTCGGGGGTAATTCTCACCCAGACTACGGGGTAGGCACTAATAAATTCCGGTAGTGGACCTGGCGCTCTGTAATGGTGCTCACATGCCGTCTTCACGCGGGGTCGGCTTCTCATGTCCGGGGCATTTCGTCATTCGGACTCTTGTTCTCTCCACTAGCGACGGAACTTCGCCTTTTCATACCTTGAAAGAAAAGTGCGACTTGGCCACTGGAAGTGAACATGTCTGGAGAATGCATCGTCGAGCGTTATCGACCTCAACCTACGCCTCTTCCACGCTTAGGCGTTCTCGCTCAAGTCTCAACCCTTGCCCGAGCTTCCGTTGTTCTTTTGGGAGGACCGCGAAGTGGAAAGTCAACTTTGGCCATCATCGCCTCTGTCTCGCTGAGGCGTCGTGTGGTCGAGTTCGACAACTACTTTGAGCAGCAAACAGGCCGACGGCGGCCAGACTTCGAGGACCAAGTAGCCCAGGAGCGCATCTCTCTCGAATTCACTGTTTTACGAAGCCTCTTGTCTACGCACCCCCTGGACACCATCATTGTGTGTCCAACCAATTGTCTCCAAACAGGCACGCAAGGTCTTCTTAGAACCTTTGCGGAAGCCCACCCGGTTATCTACATTCTCAGCGATCTCTCGCCAAACGCAAGCTCGCATCTTAAACCCTCGTCCTACGATCATGATGGCGATAAATACCGCTCTTGCTCCAACTACGAGTACAATAACCTTGCCGAGGGGAGCATGAATCCAACTGTCAACGATAAGGCGCCCGCCGTTCTACTAAAACGCCCCCCTTTTCTAAACCTCAAAAAAGTTGAGCGAGACTTTTTGAACTTCCTTGGTTCCATTTTCAGATTCCCCCGTCGCAATATTCTAGGTGACCCAAATATCAACTTTCCCTTGATCAAGAGGTCTCGTTTCACGTATATGCTCTCTCTGGATCGCCTACAATTACACAACAATGTCAAGGTTCTTGAGGGCATTCTACAGGACGGAACTGATGCAGTGGAACTCAAAGTCAGTCGCTCAGAGGCTTTTTGGCGGCAATCGCTTGTACACACCTTTGAGTCTCTCAGCCGTGATGTGACGTCTATTCGCCGAATATTCTGCGGGCCACTGCTTTGCCATGTCGAAAAGCCTCTGGACAAAGCTGATGAGTCAAAATATTTCGCGCTCATACTCTACAGCTTGCGGCTCATGGTGGACTATCTTACGATAGATCTGTGTTGCAATGACAGCATCATCAGAGAGATCGTAGCTTCTCGGGGGCCTACCCAGATTATTGGCCATTTGCACTACATGTCACCAGGCACGAACGGGTGGTATGACGAGCAAAGGATGAGACAGTATGAGAGAGCTAAATCGCTTGGTTGCCAGCTCGTCCGGATCACCCAGATAGCCCAGTCTTCGTCTGACAATTTTGCTGTCCAAGCCTTTCGTGACAAAGTTCGAAGCTTTCACCCGGCTGGATCGGATCTGATAGCTTACAACACGGGTCTTCTTGGTTGAATGTCATCTTGCTTCAATGAGATCTTCACCCCAGTCATTCCTCCTGAGCTTGGCCTAACGACAGAGTCAACTTCGGAGCAACTAGAGCAATCTGCAAGCATAAGTTTGCATGAAGCACAGGCAGCGCTCTACTCAACATTTTTCCTCGACCGCCTGCGACTATACATCATCGGTACGGACGTATCAACTAGCCTTGCCCCAATCGTATACAACGCGGCGCTCAATCGACTTGGCATACCACACGAGTTTATCGCCAGGAGCATGCCGTCTATTGAAGACCTTCAAGCCATCATCCGTGATAATAGTTTTGGGGGAGCAAGCATCGCGCAGGGACTAAAAGTCTCGGTAATACCATATGTGAGTTTCATGTCGCCGCATGCCGCCATCATTGGAGCGGTCAACACCTTGATCCCAATCAGATGTGAATGGGCTCACAACAACACCCCTCCCCTCGATTTCTGGCGGGAGAGAAATAAATCAGGGCCAGTGAGGGGCCTCTATGGGGACAACACAGACTGGGTAGGCATGCATAGATGCATATCGAAAGGTCTCTCGCCTATCAACGCGGTCAATCCAAAGACCACTGGACTCGTGATTGGAGCCGGTGGGACAGCTCGCGCAGCCATCTATGCTATGATGCAGCTAGGAGTACGTCATATATTTGTGTATAACAGAACGACATCCAGAGCCCACTCCATGGCGGGCGACTTTAATGGGCTCGATATCAATGATCATGCGCGAAATCATAGCCCAGGAGGAAGTCTTCAACGTCAAACATCCCGACGCCCTCTCATTGTGGAAGTTCGAGTTATTGAAACCCTGGATGAAGCCTGGCCCGAAGGGTACCTTCAACCAACCATTGCCATCTGCTGCATCCGCGCTCCTCCACACTCCGGTGGCCCAGCACCGAGTTTTACTATACCAACGCAGTGGCTCAATAGTCCACACGGCGGAGTCGTCGTTGATGTAAGTTGTAACTCAAAATGCATTCCTTTCAGCGCTAATGGTATTTAGACGGGCTACGAGCCCCTGCTGAGCCCTCTGGTTAGGCAAATACGGTCCGAAGCCCACAGAGGTTGGGTCGTTGTCGACGGCTTTCACATTTTACCAGAACAGGCTGCTGCACAGTTTGAACTATTCACGGGACGCAAAGCTCCGTACTTCCGTATGAGTATAGGAATGCTTGAAAACTGCAGATCACATCTTTGCGCCGAAGCAGGCGAGCTGATAGACACACGACTGTCAGAGCTCTACAGCAAGCTCCCAGTGGCGGAAAAAAAGGTTTCAAGTTCACCTGTATTTCATTTGAATTAAAACAAACTGACTTGGTGTTTCACTAAGAATAACCACACAATGTGAATGCATTTCAATGTTTCAACGTTGCCATGCACTCTTCCTCCTTAATATATGATCTATCTAAGCCAGTCGTTGCCAAACCTGTGCTATTAACGCTGCCTGACCGAGGCTGTTAGGAGCGAGGCAAAGACCAAAGGAATCGCAAGCTTGTATTCCATTGAAAAAAAGGGTGTTTCGGGTCCAAGTTATGCGTCTAGCCTGCAAGCTCTTAACAACTCATCGTTGATGCATCACTTTCTCCTCTTACGGTCACTTCATCATTGGAAATTCAGCTAGCGTAACGTATTGATCTAGTCTCTTTTCTTCCCATATAAGTATCTAAATCTAGTACCCAAGGGCAACTAAAGATCGTAGGGCTCCAGCTCTACCGCTCTTCCACTCTCTAAAGATTTCTTGATGGCTTCAGCAACTACAAGTGCTGCTAAGCCAGCTTCTGGGGTGCAGAGAGGTTGCTCATCGTTGCGTATTACGCGAAGAAAGTGGGCGAGTTGAAGTTCAAATGGTACTCCACGTCCCACGTCAAGAGTTTGACGCGTAAGTGGCCCTGCCCAGTCCTTGATCTTCTGGCCGTCGTACGACCATCTGGTCATGTCCGGTACACTTAGAGAGGCCTCGCTGCCCAGGATATGGTAACAACTGCCACCATTTTGGGCGATATCCGGGTTCTCGCCAGTGGTAGACTCGAAGGAATAAGGTGAAGGCGTGTTGTCGCTTAGAAGGCACGTTGCCACACAGCCCGACGTGAAGCGGAGAATGATGGCAGCGCCCTCCTCAGGCTTAAATCCACGGCGTGAGGTGACCCCTTCAGTTTGAACTCGGACAATAGGCCCGAAGAAATAGTGGAATAAGTCAATTTCATGAATCATGTTGATCAATACTGGACCGGCGGTCTTTTGTCGCCGCCATTCCGGATCGAAATATGCTGTGTGCTTCCGAACAGCCCACACGCTGTTCACCCCGACCACCTGGCCAACCATTCCAGCTTCTAGGGCTTTTTTGGTTGCGACAGTATAAGGATTAAATCTTCGGTGATGTCCAACGAGCGTCTTGAGTCCCTTCTCGGCAGCAGCAGATCGCAGCTCAGCGAGAAGCTGCTCACCCTCAACGGTATCGGTGCAAAAGGGCTTTTCTATGAGCATGTGGACTCCAGCAGCAGCAAGTTCTCGGGCCATCGAAGCGTGAGTATGATTGGGTGAGCTAATAATGGCCGCCGTTGGCCGATCAGGTGAAGCCAGCAGCTTACTGAGTGTAGAGAAGTATGGTACGTTCAGTTCCGCGGCTTTCCCGGCAGCCTGGGGCGTAGGATCAACAATAGCGGCCAGCTCAGCGTTCGGGACGGTTCTGATGGCGCCAGCGTGGTGAGGCCCGATGACGCCGTAGCCGACGATGGCGATGCGGACTCTTGGATCAGACAACGACCCCATTATTGCAGACTGTCAATCTTAGTTGACTTTGAGCTCTTCTCTACGAGTAAAGTTGGATACCCGCCTTGCTTAAGTGTATTGAGATAATCGACCTCGGTAAACATTTAATCCTCATCTGTATGTGACTGCCATGGGGTTAATTGCTTTGTCCATCCCTGGCTTCATTCGTCTCCTGTCGGGATTGTGTTTAACCGCGGAAGCGTGCGGATCAGTTAGTTCGTCCAACTTCCTCTCCCACATGCCAGCGAGTAGCCACACTACGTACCCCTTTTGAGGAGCCAAGGGTAGGAAGCGTGATTGAGTGGGTAATCTAGATCGTTCTTTGTAACTTGTCCTGGAAAAAAAAGCCCACTAGACGGCACTTCACATTACCGCAAACATGGCACTTACTATCAGGAGAACGGCGGCCATGTCATTTGTCTGTCTCCGTTACCCCAGAGTCAGGTACCCCAGATCTAAACCCCGCAAATGATCCTCAGTGAGGAGAGACAGATGCATAAGAAGTGCTTCGGGGCCTACCATATTTCATCAGCCATTCCTTCGAGACCAGCTTGCAGGTTCAAACTTTGGTGATAACCCAAATCCAACGATTCACCGAACTTTTGAACTCACCAAGACCGGTCATTTTGGATAGCAAGCAAAATGGTTGGGATCCAGGAAACTCAGGGGAACACCCCCAAAGAGATATATAACTGGAGGACGTACTTTGCATCTGCTTGTGCGGGATTCGGAGGAGCGTTGTTTGGGTGAGTAATCATTGCGAGATCTGTGGTGGCTATGCTAACCAACACGTTTTAACACAGGTATGACAACGCGTTCTTGGGTGGCACCCTGGCCTTGACGTCTTTTCGCAATCACTTCGGTCTCACCGGCATGTCGGACGCTGAAGTAAACCTGCTCGAAAGCAACATCATCATCACTTTCCAGGCGGGTTGCTTCGGCGCTTGCTTTGCCGCTCTACCTTGCGCCGAGATATTTGGACGCCGTATCAGTCTCATCACTGCGTCTGTCATCTTCATGATCGGGGCAGCAATTCAGCTTACGGGCAGCCTTGAAGCATTTTACGCCGGTCGTTTCCTCACGGGTCTGGGAGTTGGACCGATGACTTCGCTCGCTCCTCTGTATATTTCCGAGATCGCACCGCCCAGGTTTCGCGGCCGCTGTGTGGGTATATTCGAATGCTGCTATCAGCTCGGCGGTCTTCTTGGGTTCTGGATAAACTATGGCGTCAGCACCAATATCTCAAACACATCAAACACTCAGTGGCGCATCCCCGTTGCCATGCAGCTGCCTCTCATCTGCTGCTTCTTTTGTGGCGCGCTTTTACTTCCAGAGTCACCAAGATTTCTGCTCAAGAAGGATCTACTCGAGAAAGCAACCTTGGTGTTGTCCCGTCTTCGAAATCTAGAACCAGACCACGAGTATTTGAGGCATGAACTTGCCAATATCCAGAGTGAGATCAAGATTGAACGAGACGGCATTGGCCTTAACGGTCCTCATACCCGCCTGGAAACTTCTCGAGCTCTAATCAAAGAGTGCTTGCGGCCTAACATGCTGCATCGAATCTCCGTTGGGGTAGTTACGCAGACCATTGCTCAGTTATCCGGGATCAATGGAATCAACTACTACTCGCCCAAAATATTCCAATCCCTTGGTGTGACGGGTACAAGTACCTCGTTGTTCGCCACTGGCATCTATGGCGTAGTCAAAACTGTCACGGCCATGATCGCCCTCCTCCTTCTCGTCGATCGGCTCGGGCGAAAAACTTTGCTGTTGAGTGGTTGTTGCATCATGTCATTTTCCCTCTTCTTTGTCGGAAGCTACATCAAGATTGCTAAGCCAACGGAGAGCACACAGCACATTTCAAGTGGAGGCATTGCCGCCTGTGCTTTTATTTACGTCTACGTTATCGGCTTCACGTCATCGTTCGCTGGTATTCCATTCATCCTCTCCAGTGAGACGGTGCCTATGGGCATTCGCGCGATAAGCGCTACTCTCGGCGCAGCTACTCAGTGGCTCATGAACCTAGCTATTACAAAGGCGACACCTTACATGATTTCCAGCATCGGATATGGAACGTTCTACTTTTTTGGGTCTTGCGTGGTCGTGGGAGCTGCATATGTGTGGTTTTTTGTTCCCGAGACCAAGGGGGTCGAGCTTGAGCACATGGCAGCGGTGTTTGGCCATGAAGATGTTGCGGCGAATGATCTGGTCAACGACGAGAAGAAAGACGAGAAAGGTGCAGTAAATCAGGTTGACTATGCATAGTTCGCCCTTGTTATTTGATTGGTTTCGAGGTTGAATCTTGTGTAGTACGAGAAGTTTGCCATAGGTAACCAACAAATCTTTACCGATAATGTCCGGCAGCAATTTTAAATTATACGCGTAAATCGTATTCAATATCAAGTGGCTCCAATTTTCAGACTCGTGGTCTGAGCACTTCTGGTGTACTACCTCGTATCAAAGAAACGAAAAGGGAATACGATGAAAAGTACGTAGTAAGTTAGACCGTCAATAAATCAGACAGCCACCAAGAGAGGTACAAATACCAGTTGCTGCCAATACTTGCTTGTGTCTTCTTCGCAATCATTTACACCATCCTTCGACTTACATTTATCAACAACGTTCCATTCCCAAAACCGAGACCAATTCATCCAACCCCACAGGGCATAAAAGCAAGTGACGAAGCAATCGACCTTATGGATCGGGTTCGCGATGGGGCGAGGAAAGTCTCCGACTTCCTCGGAAGTCCAATCTTTGACCAAAGTTTCAAGACAAAGATGCACTTCATTCAAATGAGTCTGGTCGTCCTCATTATAGTCCTCACAGGAGCCCGCATGGCTACTAAGCCCAAGGATATGTCGTTTTCAAGGGGGGACACGTTGGCAATCGTCATGGTTAGGGATCACGTCTTTTCGACGCTGGCAGCAAGGCCATGCCGATGGTTTGAGTTGTTTTACTAATTTGATTGTCAAATAGGGCATTAAGACTCTCTTAGTCTTGTCTTATCAGCTTGTGACGACACACATAGAGAAATATCGGCGATGGCGGAGCCTAAAGGCCTACCAAATCCTCAACACCATGGAAGTGCTTTTCTGGTTTGTTGTTGTCATTGTCAATTTTATGGGAATAGCAACTTTTTGCCAAGGCTCATACTGTGGTTTGAGTTGGCTCAGTGTCTTGATCGCTATGGTATTAACGTAGGTGATCCGTCTTACGTCCCAGGCAACATACAATTCGGATCCCGGGTAATTTGAAGACCGAGATATTTTTGACTGACTATATGTTAATTACCAGGACTTTCGCATTATGGACAGCTATCGTGAGCCGTCGCCTCCGCCAGCAGTCGACAATGCATGGGCAATGACAAGAGCAATATTAGACGTAAGATCTCGTCAAAAACAGTGAAAATGGGTCGATCCGTGCCGGAAAGTCACATCAAGCAAGTGACCTTGTTGGCAGTGGTCTCCAACTGCCTAAAAGACTTATAGAGCAAGGAGACTTTTACGACACCTAGGCGCGTGCAGCCTTGACTATATTTTCATGGCATAGCATGCCTACATCATGATAGCTATAGTAAAACCTTTTTGCATAAATATTTATTTCTAGGTCCCTCGTAGGCCCAAGCATTCTGATTATCACCCAAAAAAACATCCCCCCGTCAATATAGGCCATTTGCTACTCCCTCGACAGAACCCGAACTGGAAGGCGCGATATCCAGTTCTTGACAATGGGAGTAAAACCCTCATAGTATGGGAGGATATCGTCATCCGTGATTCCTAGACCAGGCGAAATAGTCATGTTGTATTTACGGAACAGAGTAGCAAGAATGAGCCGGACCTCGATCCAGGCTAGCTCTATACCGGGGCAGATACGAGTACCTTTGCTGAAAGTTACCAGAAATCGGTCAAGATCGGTCCGCCCAAGCCATCTCTCAGGCCGGAATACTTTGGCATCAGAACCCCAAACGGTCTCATCTGAGAGTACGTCCGGAATGGACATGCTGATGATAGTGCCCGGTGGAATCTCCCAATTACCATATTGCTCGGGAGCAGTAGGATTGACGCGGCTTAGCCGACATAGGGCTCCTGGTCCAAGGCGAAATGTCTCTTTGACCACAGCATTGAGATAGGGCAAACCTTCAAGGGTAGAAATGACAGGGGGTTCGGCAGCGTTCCTCCACGCTTCCTGTAGTTCTGTTTGGAGACGTTCTTTGATATGTGGGTTTCGTAGCACCAAATAACTTCCAAGCGTCAGCGAAAATCCAACAGTATCCCATCCGCCACTCCAGATAGCTACTGCCTGCTGGGTCAAGGGTCCTTTCTGCTTTTCTTCGGGTGGTAGTGAGCTATCTAAGAAATCATCAAAGACAGTATGCTGGTTCACTCTCTCAGACTTGAGAGCTGGGTTGTTGTGTCTATCGACCACATTTTGAACCAGCTTTTGAGCAAGCTTTTGCGGTGTTAGCAGTTATGAGAATCAATATGAGACGAATACCGTACCAAAAAGTAGTCGAGAAATGCAGACCCTGGATCGTTGAGACCAATAGCTCGCTTGATCAACTGGCGGAAAAGAGCCACGAACAAAGGTATTTCTTTGGGAATGAAACGACCAAGATGTGAAAACCCAAACAGCCGATCCATTCTTTTGTCGTACAAGTTTTTGGTGGTTTGAACATCTTCGAGGAAGCCATACTTTTGCCCAAAGAGATACTCCGTGATTATCTCAGCAGGCACAGCACGGAACAAAAACCTGGAACGTCTTAGCTAGTTATCTCCAACCTGGCTCAAATCATCCAACTCACGCCAAGTCAGCAAGTTCGCCCCTGTCACTCTGTTCTTCGATCCAACTGCAAGCACTTTGCAGCTGCTCATTAATTTGATCTTGGAGTTTGAGAAGCTTTGATCGTGAAAAGGCGTCTCCAAAGGCAGCACGCTTCTTGGTGTAGATCTTGTAGTCTTCCACGCCAAAGAGGGCGTGGTTTATCCCGAACTCCTTGGCAGTCATAGCTTCTTTATTCAGCGGCCGGAAACCGAATATTGTGTCAAAATACTCAGAATCCTCGATGTGAATCTCGTTTGGTCCAATGCGGACAATGGGCCCTTCACATATTTGATGAGCGAGCGCAACTCACCTGAAGCGTTCTACATACCATATTGTTTGTGGAGATCTGGCAACTTTGCCCAGAGGCGCCCATGTTGAATAGAATCCCAATAGAACTCATACAGTCTGGAAGCGGCGCATTTTTTTGGGCCTGGAAATTGAGTGAGCGGATGGAAGAAGATTCTCTGGATATATACAATAGTTTTATAAGAGATGAAGAAGATAGCAAGATATGCGCCTAACGTAGGACCGTATAGAGAAAGGTATGAATTCGATGAGTTGGACATTGTATCTTACAATCAGCCAACAAAGTGGGAGAAACCAAGATGACCTGACATAAAATAAACAGAGATACTGCTGTTAGTTAATTAATACCTGTGTAAGATCAAGATGCGGGGTTCGTCTTACTCAGCTTACGTCGTCTGGATTGAAGCTAACTTGAAGCTGGACGCTGATGAAACCCTGAAAGTGGGCAAGGTTAGTGCTTCCATATCATATAAACTATCTATGTGACGACATCGAGTTGAAATATGAAATGAAACCCTGACTGCGTGCCTATTCAGCCGAGATCTGGACGAATCACCTCGAGTGTTCCGCCGTCATTAGTTCAGTATGATACCTAGATACCAAATAACTATCGAGTTGTTCCCCGCCTGTCCTCAATGGTGTACCTTGACATATCCTTCCAGTAAATTAACTTGCATCAGTTGCAGGACTGTCTGCTTCCATAGATATGGAAGATGTTTTGATATATATATTTCGTGTCGGGGCCATCGAGCTCCTGGGGTCACATTCTACGGAGCCCATTGGACGGTCGATGGAGGCTGCGTGTGCAAAGTGTCGCTAAATGATTCCTCAGATACTGAAGTAGCATTATGACAGCTATTGTGGACAAATTTTGGGGTGGGAGGCCTGGAACAATTGACGCGGGTCAATTTACATGGCGAGCAGAGTAGTGCTCTGAATCGAAAACATGACATTCCAAAGTGATCTTAGTCCTCCGCTACCTACATCCTTGGCTGCGTTTATTCCGTGGGATTCCCAGCATAATTAATTCGGTAATATTGAGGATTTTACCGGGGAAAAAACAAGATAAAGCGTCAAGGCATTTCGAGTTGCATCATGAAGCAAAATACATTTGACCAAGAGGGCGTGGTCACACCTACGCAGCTCGAAGATCAGCGGTTCAGCCCCTGCGGGCCTGGGATACTGGCCAGTCACTGCGAGGATTCGCGTTATCTGACTCGGATAAGAAGTCAAGTCTACATCAGGAGTGACGCCACATATCTTAGTTGCTTACACGCAGCTTTTGGTGATTATTAGTCGTACCTTTGCTTTTTATTCGGTCCTTCCAAGCTATGATGTGGTGTGAACTCGTCAGCTGCTGACCAAATATGCTTATCTTCATTTCTTTGCGCAAAGTGCATCATGTTGTCAGCATGGACACCGCCGCTCTCGCTGAACATCACAACATCGAAGAGACGAAGAAACGTCCAGATAAAACAT
>JALNIO010000469.1:0-24706 GCA_023509875.1 Rugonectria rugulosa
CCTCCATCCTTTTGAACTAGACTCTGCCGGGCTTATAGCAATCTGCCAACATTCTTTTTCGTCCAGCCATTCTACTCTTAACACTGACAGCCTCACTATTCGCCGTCATGACACGGTCAATATTGTGAGGATCTTGATGGGTCTGCCGAGCAACCTCGGCAATCTCTCCAATCTTCCAGCCTCGCAGTACCACCAAGGTCAGGCCGGCCGTGATGTACATGAAGCCAACGAAGAGCTGAGTTCCAATGTACTTGCCAGTCCCTGCCACAATCTCCAACGCGATCGGCTCACTGAACGTGCAGGGGAGAACAATGACCAGCCAGACCAGGTTGAGAGCCGCAGGAACGTTGGCAAGACCAACAACTTCTGCCGTGACGGGCGCGATTGTGGCCCAGAACGTTCCAGCTACTGCACCGCCGATGATTGTAAACAGTATCAGAACTCCAAAGACTTTGCCATTGATCCACAAGGCAAAGGTGAATAGAGCAGCCGAGAAGGTCGTCCAGCAAGCCATGTTGATACGGCCAGTACGGTCACTAAAGTAGCCAATAAAAGGTCGGCCTAGACCTTGTCCCAGGTTGAAGAGAGCACTGATCAGAGAAGCCTGTGAAGCATCAAGTCCAACTTCATTGGCATAGTTGGCCAAGCTGAAGATCAACACGATGTAGCCCAGCATGCTGAACCAGCCATAGGCCAAAAGCAAGAGATACTCTGGCCGCTTAAACAGGGAAACGTCAAAGGGAGCTTGGCGAGCGCCGATAATCTTGTTGCGGTCTTTGACGAGAAGAGTGCAGATGGTATTCACCACGATGACGAGGATGCCGAGGATCCGAAACGTCCAACCAAGACCGAGGTTCTTGATCATGGCACCGCTCGCCAGCGAATAGAGAAGACCGCCAAGGCCGGATCCCGCTGCGGAGATGCCGTTGGCCAAGGATCTGCGCGTGGTAAACCACTGGGGGACGATGCCGACGCTGGGCACGAAGAGGAACCCCATCCCGAGACCGAACATGATGCCCTGCGAGAGGAAGAGGTGCCAGATCTTGTGGGAGAAGCTGGCGCATATCAGGCTGGCTCCCTCGAGGGCGATTCCGATAAACAAGGCCGGTCTGGTTCCCAGCTTGCCCACCGCCAGAGTCGCGAGGGGAGAGACGAGAAGCGCACAGCTGACGCTGAGGGAGCCGATGAAGGCGTACTCGAGGGAGGTGGCACCAGGATAGGTGTTGTGTTCCAGGTAATGAGCCAGAAAGACGCCATAGCTTGAATTGAGGCCCCAGGTGTGACCGTTGATGATTGCGACGCAGGCAGTACATACCCAACCGTAACCTCCGTTGGGCGGTGGTGGAGGACCGTTGTCTTCGACTGGCAACTCCCCCCCCTCCTCCTTTCCAGAGGATACGGTTCGAGTTTCGGGCTCCTGAATGGTAGTTATCACATCTCCATCGTTGAGAGTTGAGGCGTCCGGGCTGTCGGCGTCTTGATCCCTGTCCCCTCCGAGAGAGTCTCGCTTCTCGTCCATGTCTAATGTCAGACGGTATGTGCAGCCCAGTTGCAAGTTCGAATGCTCTTCAGAGTCACCACAACAACGGACCGCCCGACGGCTTCAACTCGAGGGAACAGAGTATTTGTCAGAAAGGACGATTTGAGTCAAAGGAAAGAGAAAAACCCTGATTATGACCCAAAGAAACCCCAGGAACCGGGGGTCCCCGTTTCCGATCTAAGAACGGACGGCCAGATGACCCCGGTTTTCAAGGTGGGTTGCACATCCATTAGCAGTCGAATAATAAATTGTTCAAATCCCGAGCATCGGAAATGGGAAACCGGGGAGGGGGGTGGTACTCGGGGATAGCGCGGACGCTTGCCCATGGTGGTTTTGTTCGGCTCGCATGGTTCCAGGAAGGCAAGGTTTGGCATCTCTGCTGGAAGTCGAGGTCATATTGTTGTACTCCGTACTCGTGAATGTTTCGTAGTTGTTGATCACATCGTCATCAGTCGAGTATCGTAGACAACAACCAGTCAAGATGAGAGAGATTCGTGACCAAGACTCACGAGGACCCAAGAGACGAAGACGCCCTTCGACTTGTCATACTGACTATAGTCAACTAGTCCCTAGTCGTTAGCTCAACGGAGACGGCAGTGGATCGTCAAGGTTAAAGTGCCAATGTGCCAAAGGTGCCTCTTCCAATCCAACGCGTCGGGGATAGAGCGGGGGAGTCGAAACGGCGTTCGGCCGATCGACCTGCCACATGCAACATGTGTAAGTCATGAAGAACCTGGAAGTTGCAAAGGTACGTACTTTTACCCCTCTACAAACGACCTACTCCGGTACGTACCTCAAGAAGCGGTTTGCATCATGCAGCCTCGTTTGAACGTTCCCACAGAAACGGCCTGCAGAGGAGAGTACCGCATCAGGCTGAGTCCAAGACGGGCACATCAGGAGCACCAGATTTTGGATGAATGGACATAGCCAAGAAACCTCCAGTCATGGTACATCGCGATGGTTTTTGCGCGTCAAGATTCTGATGAACATGCGCGTTGTGTGTGTTCTTGGAACACGGCCACGCAGCTCCTATTTTGACTTACACGCGACGATGAACTGCATTGTCAACAGCTCAAGTTCAAGAACTCGTAGAAAATGTAAAATCAATGTGGAATTACTTCCAATTCATCGTCTCTTGCATTCTGTCTCTCGCTTTTCCTTACCGTTCACACGAGAAAGCCGTGGATTACAGTGGCAGTGTAGCTCCCCTCCTGAAGTTTGCGTGCCTAAGGTACCTACCTACCTGGGTACGTCACAGAAGTCACTCACCCCTCCAACTGCAGACAACTGCTCGCCAGCTGTTGTTCAGTTGTAAACGGACCGTTCGCAGTTGTTTGTCAGGTCCGGTTCAGATAAGTCGATAAGCCGATAGCTGACTTACAAGAAACCTCTCTGCCCCTCTGACTTCTTTTCTTTTTTTCCTTCTTCCACCTTCATCTTTCCACCAACACAAGCTGTGATTTCATCTCCTCAAACCTCACTTCTTTTCTTGTTCATCATCACGAACATCATACCATCACAAACTTCATTGAAGACTGCTCTACTGTCGTCTTCGTCCTCTAGTCACCATGGGGACCATCACAACCGAGTTGGTGGTTCAGATCGCCTTCTGGGTCATGTTCATGCCTCGCATGATCCGCATCGTCGGCAACCTCTTCGCTCTCTTGGCCTACCGCCGCTGGAACGTTCCCGACTATGCAACCACTGATTTCGCTGACTGCAGCGTCATCATCCCCGTCTTCGACATCACCAAGCCTACTCTCGAAGCCACCATCAGATCCATCCTCGCAAACAATGTCAACACTCTCTACCTTGTCACGGTTGGATCTGGACGTCGCAGCCTCCTCAACTGCCTCGTCGAAAGAGTCAGATACGACTACCTACAAACACACATTCACGTTGGTGCTATCCCATTCTCCAACAAGCGTCATCAACTCGCCCACGCCATCAAAGAGGTCCGGACCGACATCACCATCTTCGCAGATGACGATGTCATCTGGCCTCGCAACTACCTCCAAGAAGCTCTTGCTCCCTTTGAAGATCGCCGCGTCGGAGGTGTCACAACCAACAAGCGCTTCCGTCGTCACGCCTTTGGATTTTCTCTGGACTCGTTCAAGTGCTTCCTCACCGATGTCTACATCGAAGCAATCAACTACGAAAACATGGCAACCATGGCTATTGATGGCTCTCTCAGCTCCATGGGTGGTCACACTTCTCTCTACCGCACTGTCATCGTTCAGAGCCAGCTCTTCATCGACGCTTTTCAGAATGAAAAGTTTGGCAAACACGGTCCTGTCAAGACTGGTGACGACAACTTCATGGTTCGCTGGCTCGTTGAGCACGACTGGAACATCGCCTATCAGAACACTGGTGATGAATGTGTCTCTATCGATTTTAACAGCACCAACGATTTCATTCACCATGTCGAACGCCGCGCTCGCAACAACTTGCGCCACAACATCAAGTCTTTCACTACTCCTCACATGTGGAAGCACCCTTGGGGCCTCTTCGCCATCAA
Organism: Rugonectria rugulosa; assembly: GCA_023509875.1. NCBI lineage: Eukaryota > Fungi > Ascomycota > Sordariomycetes > Hypocreales > Nectriaceae > Rugonectria > Rugonectria rugulosa. The sequence goes on from JALNIO010000469.1 coordinate 4,059, forward strand.
TCTCTCAGGTCTGATCAACGTCTCGCTCTAGTACGACGTCAGCTTGATCAGTCTCTTTGCTGCTTCTTACGGCAAGAGCAATCCCATTCTCTTCGGACTCTTGATCCCCTTCATGGTCATGACCAAACTCATCAAGGCGATCCGTGTCTTCAGACGCAACCCCAAAGACCTTCTCTTCATCCCTGCCCTCCTTGTTGTCGGCTACATGACCACCTACTTCAAACTGAAGGCGCTTTTTGAATACAAAGACATGCGATGGAATCCCAGCCGACCTCTTCGCGCTGAAGAAACCATGCTTGACTACGAGCTTGGTTGGTACTGGGGCTACCAGCATCAACTCCGAGAGTGGTGGTTCTAAACATCTCTCTCATGTTGCATTCGACTACATGTCAAAGGACTACAGGAACTACCTGAGTCCAACCATTTCCGATGGAGTCGTTCACACTACTACTTGATCTTTCACCTTGTGGAAGATTCACCAACCTACAAACATCAACGACGCCGGTTACTACATACAACCACCATCATCTCCGACTTGTCAGATCGAGCAACCAACAACATAACAACCAACAACTACCTACATCAACAAAAAACAAAAAAACAAAAAAAACATCTCGAAACTCCTTGGACTTGCCACTTTGGAGTTTCCTGTTTTCAGCTTTCTTTACTTTTGTCTCCTACGAATCGCATTTGGACGCAACGACGGTGTTTGGCTTTGACTTTATGAGGCTGGAGAGATCTTCAGGAACAGGTAAGCATCTCCACGACTTGACCGGTGATGTAAGACAACTAACATTTGGTGAAACAGCAACAAAGTCTACTCTTTGGCGAGCACTCCTTGATCACATCACACCTTCATCACACCTGTTGCCGCTCTCACGCCGTGTCAACTGCACGAGCTCAAGAATCTGGATTGAGAGTTGCCACGAGGAACCAAAATCTACACATCTACACCACAAACAAAACCACAAAAAAACTTGGATTTTGGGGCAACGATCACCATGATTTGGGAAACTGAGACTTGCCACGAGGAACCAAAATCTACCCATTTACACCACAAACAAAACCACAAAAAAACTGGATTTTGGGGCAAGGATCACCACGCTTTGAGAGGTTGAGACTGCTTTCAACGAGATTCGACCACTTGGAAGACTGAAAGCTTTTGGAGGACTGAAATTAGGGGTGCTGGGAAACGGAACGGGGGTGCTTGGGATGTTGTCTGGAGTTTTGATTCTTCTTGCTAAAGTCAATGAATAAAAACTTTCAGGCGCCTTGTCGTTGACCACTTCTTTTACCTGTGACTGTGTGACTTGTACAACGTAACCGACTCCAACTTGCCCTCATTGGGATACACGAGCCAACGAGGGAGGGTTCCTCTTTCAACGTAGCCATTTCTACTTTTACTACTGACTCTCACGTCTTGTCATTCTCCCCATGGCAGACGAAATACTCGTAAAGATTCGTAATCGTGTGTGGTTCATGGAAATTTCTTGGTCTCAAGTCTAGCTACAGGGTAAGCCGACGACGAGGACAAATGGTGTGACACGGCAAACCGCATCCCGACGTTTGCACGTGTCGAGTTTATTTATGGTAGTAATGTTCGTCTTTAACATGGCCTTTTGATATATTTGGTATCAGCAAGGAGAAGAAGGAAGATGTGGTTCACAGATGTGGCGCTGCTGGCGCACCCTGTCGTCCAACTCCATGTTCAGCGCTCTTAGTACTCGGGTCACCAAATTCAGAGACCATAACAGACTAAGAATGCAGTATAGTCCTGCAAAGCAAACTGACACCTTAGGAACGCCTTCTTTGAAAAATATAGTCTCTTTTATGCGTGAATGTTTCCGCTCAAGAGGATTTCGACTGTAGACTGCGTGTAAGCCAAAATCGCGAGTGGATCTATCATCCGTCACCCAAACACCTGGGGTCCAGAACAGGACGCCACGAGAATTAAACTCATAGAGTCATTCCGGGGAAAACCCCATGGGGGAGATTCGTGAAGAGCTTCATAATCCATCTATGCTCTATTAGTCCTCCACTCTTCGGTGGGTATGGGGAAGAGGAGTCAAGATTGAGGTCTCGCGGTGGCGAGATGCTTGGCAGCATGTCGACACATGTAAACTACAAGGTCTGGACCAAGTCAGGTTGATTATTGCTTTTCTTTTGGTGACTTCTATCTATGGATGTACCCGCTGATACCTCTGCATGAGATGGTCGGGTGTCATCCATCCAGACAGCTTCCCTGTTTCCAAGCAAGTCGCATCTCAAGACCGAGAAAAACTACCGGTACTGATGTCTACTACCTGCTATACGTCTGACCAAAGTATACAAAACCCAGTCAAGTATCTGCTCCTCTGCTTCTTAGCCGTGAGGACTGACACGTGTGTTCTGTCAGACACTGTTCTGCTGGACGTCACGATGCTCAAAACTTCAGTCTCGGAAGTTGACCGGCAGCTACAAGGTTTGTGGTTCTCAAAGGAGCCACTGGTTGATGTAAAATATTGCTGTTCGTGATTACGTCCAATCCCCACTATGAACTGTCTCTTTCTCCTGATATGGCTCGAGTTCAGCTTGAGTGTCCAGTCACCACAGCTTTGCCTGCAACGACTACTCTGCCAAAGAGTCGGTCCATCCCAAGCGGAACCGCAGTATGCATATTACACCCGTCCATTCGAAAATATCAATAATATCGTTCGACGTCTCGCGGGAATAGCGACACCTTGGTCGCCCAAGGGGAGGGAGGTCGACGAGACAGGTCGTTGGTCATCTGAGGGAATGTTCCCAGCGTCAATGCCCTCCATTCCGGCAAGGAACTCCCTGCCAGATGACAGACTTTCGAGACACCTCAGTTCTCAATTACTGATTCATCTAGACTGGCAAAGAAGATGAACCTGTAGATGTAAGCCGCTGGCTAAGGGATATTCGCATCGGCTGCAGGACAGTAGCGCACCCACGTTGACGTGTGACTCAAAGTCAAGTACATGCATTTTCAGCGCTTGCTCAAGATTGCTCAGAATACGTAGCACATATCCTTCGTGCAACATCACTTCAACCGAGGTTATGGACAATACTAGACGGAAGGAGGGTTGATCAAAGGCATCCATGATAATCCACAGTCTTCCCGGTCCCGTCTCATCCCAACCCACGGATGTACACACATTCACAAAATAGCGAAATTCTCGGATCAATGGAAATTTCCAGTTTAGGCAGATAGATAGAATGGCTCTTATATATCTTCAATCCCTCTTGAAAGCTTTGGGCAGGTAAAGAGTGGCGTTGGGGTTCAAGGACCGAGGATAGTCATCTTTTCCATGGACACCGTAGTCTCGGCCGGGCCAACAAAAACACACATAGAGGTGTGCAGCTGATTCAAGCGGGTCCCCAATCCGCAAGGGGTCCCTGTAGATGCATTGGAGTAGTCTGCGAGCTGGATAATTCCATTGTGGCCAGCATATCCGTACTTTTGATCCCATACTGTGACCCATATCATGAGCGCCTTTGATCATGCCCAAAGCACCGCATAATTTAAATGTTGATTTCGTTTGGCTTCTATTGGCAGAATCAAACATCATAATCCAGTGATGGACAGGCAGTAGGAGCTGCTGAGACTTGGTGTGGTGGTTGGATACACTGGGAAAGTTGGATACTGCGTCATGGCATAACCCACGTCTCCAAATTATCCTCGGGATTCAAAGTCCGGATGTCTCCAAAATCTCCAACTGGCAGCGTTGGGGGTCAGACACCAGCTGCCATGGGTTGGGAGACTAAAAGGGGGACGCGTGTGGAATTAGCAGATCCAAACCCTGCATCGTGTCCCTGGCACTTGGCCTCGCGGCTCTTGGGTCTTGGCAAACGTACATACTGAGTGATACAGAGTGTGTCTGTGTCAATTTTAGTTCATGTATGTGGCTCGTTGCTGTGACCTACGTTCTGACGCGGTCAGAATGAAGCTATCTCAATGAAGAAACCTGAAGACAAAGGGCCATGATGGCTGAGGTGTTGATTCAAGCACCGTAGGCCTGCCTCAGTACGTACGTTGGTACGGTCCTTCTTCAGAGGGTGTCTACCAGGAACAGGGCCAATAGCAATAGCAATGAGCACGGAGCCAGTTACTGGTAACGGAGTTGTTTCGGGGTGTGCCAGAGTGTCGTTCCGCAGACGGAATGCGCTGAGCCAAACAAGGCAAGCTCACTCATACGACGGGCGGAACCTTTGCTCTTGGAGCCTTGCTGTTCTGTCACCCGTGTGGCCTGTCTAGCGTTACCAAAGGCTTCGATTTGCCGATTTCACGATCCAAGCAGCTCCGTAGCGCTGATTTGGATAATTTCCCGCAGGGGCTGCGGTACCGATTTCGGACATTCCTCATCCACCACATATCGGTGGTACTGTATGTTTGCTTCGTCTCATTTTGCTTACATGTACGCATAAAATCAAGGTTGTCAAGGTATTGGTGCGTTCATGACGGAAACAGAGAAGAGACGACCTGTCATCATCAGTGCACACAAGGCAGGAAGAAGCGGTCTGCATCTGGGTAGGTACCTACTTGTACTCATCCACCATACCCGTACTTCCTTCTCTTCCAGGAATTGCCTAATTGGTACGTCAGACAGGAAAGAACGGATGTACGGACTGAATTCCTCCATGCACATCAGGTAGGACATGCACAATGTATGAAGGTGGTGCCTTGCGTATGAATTTGGGGGCCGTTTAGGGGCATGCCAACATGCTTCTACAGTAAAACCCTTGCTTCTGGAAACCCTCAGCAGCCCTGGTCACTTAGGAATAGCGTCACCCAAATAATCCACTAGCCTCGGCAGGAAGCATGCATATTATGGCGTTGGCCGAGTCGCTAGTTCGTCCCATCAGAAAGAGCCGCAGCTGCGGCGACTTGCAGCGAACCCCCCCAAAAACCCCCCCAACGCCATCACCGCTGAACCACCAGCTCGATTGGGGGTCACCACTCTCAACTCAGCCAACTGGATCTGACAGTTTCTACCTGTTACACATCCCCTTCTCTTGGATCTGGTGTCCTAATGCTATGGATCATGAACACAGCGAGAGACAAAGACCAGCCACCGTTGGGGGCCCATGGACAGGCCTCATCGGTAATAACGCGTCGGGTGAAAAAACCATCATCGCCAAGAATTTGGTGCCGTCGACCCCTGGTATTGCGGCTGCCAATTTGACTCGGCTCCTACCGAGTACTTGTCTGCAGAGCTTTACCGAGGATAACACTGCGTCTCTTGCTGTTTAGCCTGTTTCGCCCTTGAAATCGCATATTCTGAATCGCCAGCTCCTGTTCGTATCATCAGGCCATCGCGCGGGCACTGTCCGCAGATGCAGCCACCCATGCGATCCGGTTTGGTTGCCACATGGCTTCCAGGGCGCTGACAGCCCTCGTTGTCTGCCGTCAATGCCGTGTTTCTGGGCTGACGCAGCACCAAGAGGGCAGGAGGGGTTGCATTCTAGCCCGGGATGGTGATCGCCACCCATCTCTCCCAAAAAGCCTCGCTTCTTGGCGCTCTCACCCCGGCTCCTTGAGTAAACGCCCCCTACTCGACAGCAAATGGCTGCCAGTGGACGCAACTCCAAATTCTTGGTGAGGGGAGCAAAGTTTTGCCAAGACAGCTAAGTCATAACTGAGCCTTGCTCCAAATTTACCTGGATTTGGAGAAATGGAAACATTTATTTCCATGAGAGAATAAAGGTCAAGAAACATGGGGCTCAAATCTTGAAGAACGACGTCCTTCTAGAATGTCTCTATGCAGGGCAGGAAACATGTTCCTTTCTCTCTCCGCCCTCCCTCCCGCACCTCAATGGGTTGCACCCGTTACGCGTTCAAATGCACAGCGGAACCGCTGCTAAAGATACTCGGATATGTCGGCGCGTTTCGAGACGTCAAGGCCATGTCTGCGAGCCTGCAAATTAATATCCAAGCAACAAGGAACCACATGAGGCAACACACACGCCACTTACTACTCCACTCCTGGTGATGATGCCCAACAACAAGACAGCTGGTTGCATTACCTCGGATATATCTCGTCGAGAGGATCTTCAACAAATGCGAAACAGATTGTGCACTGTACGTACTGTATGGTCTCCAGATGTTCGAAACTCGGTGTTTGTTTATCATGTCGATGATTGCCAACTTTGATCGGAACAGTGGCTCAAGGTTCTGAGGCTTTACAGTGTTGACGGTACAATCACGTAAGCACGAATCTCAACTCCAGCCGTCAGCCAATCGACCTGTACTTGTAAGTGTGTGTACAAGACTCCTCGGAGCCTCGAGTTCCCCAAACATCGGTCGTGGTCCAATCATATTCGAGGTGATCACGGTACGCACCCTCCAATTCCTCCGTGCTCATTAGGTCTCCGCCAATTGTGTAAGTCAGTGCCAGAGCCTCCAGAAAAGGGTGCGAAACCCAAGTAATTCCGCAGTTCATGGATGGAATAAGGAGACTGGCTGTTGGGTTCGGTAAACATGTTCCGCTCTCAGACAGGCAGTGAATTGTGGGTAAATATTTGTCAGTATAACCGAGGATATGATGACTGAAATCTCTCTGACTACTTCATTCTTCTACCATTTATTTCCTACTTCTCGTTCGTCTCTTCTCAGTCTTCTTGGATTCTGGAGCCTGCAGTGTGTGTAGTACTACTGCAAGCCACAAGCCGCCAGTGTTCCCCTCACCATCAACCCCTGCTTGGTTCTCGGTTCTTGGCCGCAATTTTGGGGTAACGCATCACTCCCCCTCATGGAACTCGGGCAAATCCTATCATAGACCAAAATTTTTATGTCTTTGATCATGCCTCGTTCGATTCTCTAAATTTCTCACTTCCTTTGCGGACGTACGGCTGGTGGTTGATGCAACGTTCATGCATGTATGCATCCAAGTTTGAGACGCTCGCACTTACAAGGAGGGTCGAATAATACGGCTGTATGTGCAATGCAACGAAACAGTTGGATAATAAGCCCACCCCCATCAACGCAAGACGAAGCCTGCGTCTTTACTTGGATGTGATTGGTCCGGAAATATAATCTGCTGTGGCACCGTACCTGCCAAAACCGTGATAGACAGTACTTGGTGGAAAGTGCATGTAGCTCAGCTTCACCTTCCGTTTCTACCAAAATACCATAATCTGTATATTCGGTGTCCCACGACACTCTTGAGCAGAATCTTGCTAAAACACCAACTCGAGGATCAAATGAGAGCAAAGATACCCGAGATCTGGTCTTCAATCTTCCACAATCAGGCAGTTCCAACGAGAACAACCCCCGCGTTCCCAAATCTCATTGCTCGTCACCTGGCGTGTGCCCTCCTGGTCTTCTCCCCCTCGTCATCTCGACTTCTCGCTCTCTCACTCGTCATCATCCGTCAGCAGTGTCCCTACGTTATTCAACGGGAACACATCATATTGGCCCAGGATGGCTAGTCTTGCCCATGCTACTCCTGATGCCCCAGGTATCTCCCCAGACGCAAGTGCCCAACCCCCTTACCCCATCCTACCAGGCCGTGTCCATTCATCAGCAACCCCGTCTTTGCTCTCGTCTTCTCCGCGTGTCTTGTTTTGGCTGGATCTGTTATCCACGCCTCCCCGCAATCTTTGATACACCCCCAGTCACTTGCCGACTTCATAACCGGACAACCTGGTTGGCCCAACTGGGGAGCCTGACCAACTGACCATGGACTCCTTTTGACTGCATCCCCCACGATTGCTCTGTCTTTTACACGCTATGTACTTGAGATTCCCGACAAACCGGGTATTGAAAGCAGCCCTCTCAGATCTTTTGCGTGGACGCCACTTCGTGGACCCAAAAATGTTATCATACACGGTGGTCAATCGTCAAACCATCGACAAGAGCGAACGACAGAGCCAGCTCACATATCTGGGTCTAACAACCATGCGCCCCTCAAATAATGGTAATGTTTCTTTGACATACGGATATGGCCGTCACAATGACGCTACCGGAATTATGTTGGTGCCAAGTGGCACGGTTTTCTCACACCCGGAGATCTCCTCCTGCGGCGCTCCTATCAAGGATACCTTCAGGTTGTCATTGGCCTTTCTGCCGGATACTTGGGTTGCATAGGCTTCGAGACTCGCATCCTGCCCTTTCCTGCACGCATAGGGCGTCGTTACTATCTGCTGTCCCTTCTTCATTCTCTTTTCAGTCCTGATCTTTTAGTTGGCTGGTCCAAGAATCCCGTCTGAGCCGTTGTTTCCATCATCTCATACCAACTCATGGCAAGGCTTCTAATGTCATTCATGACCTCCAACCTACCATGGCCAGTTCGATTGTCTCCCCAGTTCCTCACCCGTCTTACCGCTCACTTTTAGAAGATCATCCATAAACACCCGTGCGAACCCTTCGCCCAGAGCCAGGCCCTGACAAAAAGACCCTAGAACACCAAGAGAACCTGACCCCTGTACCCTTCTACTTCTCCACCACCTCCGTCCTCGCCTCCTCCACTTCGTTTCCTCCACTGATCATTGACTACCTCTCCACCACCCAAGTTAGATACTAGTTGCTACCGACTTTCTACGTACCTCCACGCCCTCAATCCCAGGAGGTGAGAGCCGGGACCATTGCGTTCTCATTGCTGCCCCCGGTCCCCTTCCCTGGACTCCCCCCCAGGCCCCGTGAGAGAAATGTCTCCAAATCTTGATCAATTGGCCTCGTCTTGAGCTTGCCACCGTCCTTAAAAGCCCATATTTCTCCCATCCCTTTCCCCAGACTCATTGTTCTCTGTTCCATAACCTTATTCCTCCTTCTTGAGTTTTGCCATCCTACTATTGACTTGTCTGCCCACCTCGATACGTACTTCCCGTATCCGCACCCCAGTCGATTTATATCAGTCACCCCATCTCCCGAACATACATATACCTCGCCCTCATAGTCCCTCGACATCGATCAATTTTCCTCCTCAATTGAATACCTTTACATTCATATCCCAAAATGAACGACCGCATCCAAGACTCACAACACGACTCGGACAAGACTGTGGACGACCACAGTCACGAAATCCAACACCATCATCACCATCACGATTATCCTACAATGAGTCCGCCTTGGGCTCGTGCCGAAGGGGGGACCCTTCATCCAGGACTCTGGAGACCATATGAGCACCGCAAGTTTGGTAACCCAGCACCACTTGGTCTTAGTGCTTTTGCTCTCACAACCTTTGTCCTTTCCTGTATCAACATGCATGTTCGAGGCGAGTCCACTCCTACTATTGCAGTACCCCTAGCCTTTGGCTATGGCGGTCTTGTTCAGCTATGTGCTGGCATGTGGTATGTATATATGCAACTTTTCTTGTGTCTTGTACATGCCAATTGACGAGTTTATAGGGAAATGGCAGTTGGGAACACTTTTGGGGCTACGGCTCTGTCATCCTATGGTGGTTTCTGGATCGCCTATGGCCTACTTCTCACTCCTACTTGGAACATCACTGGAGAAGACGGGCCCTACGGAGGAGACACCGGTTCAGTCCTGGGCTTCTTCCTGACTGGCTGGTTTATTTTCACCACCTTGATGCTCATCTGCACGCTCAAGTCCACGGTTGCCTTCTTCCTTCTCTTCTTCTTCCTGGACATTTGCTTCCTCCTTCTCGCGTGTGAAAACTACGCAAACGACCTAGGTAACGCCACTGCGCAGGTTCACCTCCAAAAGGCGGCTGGCCTCTTTGGCTTCCTAGCAGCCTTCATGGCGTGGTACAATGCCCTGGCCGGAATCCAGGATAGCAGGTGAGCACTCGATCCTCAGCCCCCCACGTCGCAATGCCGGGCCGAAAAGGAGCCTCCACCGAGAAACCTAAATGCTAACTTGTTTTTTCCGCAGCAATTCCTTCTTTAGCGTGCCCGTCATTCATTTTCCTTGGTCTGACAAGGGCCGAGAACTACGAATGGAGAAGAGCGAGCGCACCTTGGCTTGAATGGTGTGACAGAGTTGCGTTGTCGATCGCGTTGTCTCCTGACACGCAAGGCTATTTTCTTATCACGGCGTATGAGTTGGAATCATCAAATTCTTCAGCATAGATGATTATCGGAGTGTCCGAGCTGGGATGACCTGGCGGGAAGGACTCGTTTCTAATTGTGCATCTTGGCATTTGTCTCGGCCAAGAGCCGAAAGTTTCATGGCTGTCGTCGTATTACGTTGCTTGAGCTCCAGCGTGGCTATCGCTGTGGAAGTGACCAAGATGCTTGGCGAGCAACAATGGGTGGAATCTGTACCTATATTTCTGAGCAAATTAAAACGAAGAGGCCGTCACCAGGAGGTGATTGGCCTTGTTGACCGAGTCTCGAGTCTCGCGTTCGCCGCTGTCAGGGTCCCGATATTTCAGCGGCTGACTGCAACGTCGACATGGTTCAGCGGCTGCAGATGCCGCATCCGACAAACCGGGATTGTCATGGCCATCGCCCGCAAGCGCCGTCGTGGAAGCCGAAATGGAACAAATCTCCTTTTCTCCTTCACTCCACCTAACGTTTAGGTCAGGCACACACGCGTGAACACCTCATTTAGACTTTGCTTTTTTCTTCTTCTTCTTCTGCAGCCCTGCCTGATCGACGATAGAAAGCACGCCCCCCGCCGGTTCGTGTAGTGTCCTGGCAGTGACAACGCCATGCAGTCGGCCCGCTCCACTGGTCTGGAACCTGGAGGACGAGGCCAAACAGGCCAAATAGACTATCGACGGCCAGTGCTCCGACGGGAATGAGAAGGAGTTGGGAGTCGGAGCCATTTTATCACGCAGACACGCTGCTGTTTGGGGAGTCATCTCCGTCGTATCGGGTCGCCGCCCGGGTTTTGAGTGGGAAGGGTTATGGAAGCTTCTTATACGTCCGGGTCTGAGGCGCTGAGGCTCCGGGGCGCTGCTCAGCCGCATTGCTCGCCCGGGATTAAATACGGGGCCGTGATCTGGTGCTCGGCATCGTCCCACTTTGCGGTGATCCACAATCGGATCCGGGATGCTTAATCGGCGATCCGAGGTAGGCAGGACGATGCGCATTCCCCAACTCCATCTTGATATAGCAAATATTCCCTAATAGAGAATGAATACAGCCTCATCTTTCCGTGTGCCATTTCTCCCTCGTTCTTTCCTCTATTTCCCCCTGATCTGCTCGTGTGTTTCGGGACACAGCGTCGTCTCACTGATCGACCCAATGCATCGTACGATGCCGTGTCGGCTCACCCACTTTCCACCATTTATCGCCTGATGGGCCACGTCCATTCCCCGACTCGGTGCCTTTTTCGACGTTCCCATACGCTCTGGCTGTACCACACGGTGAGAGGGCCAAGCAGCTCTTCCGTAACTGCAGTTTCCCTCCGAGGACACGTTGAACGAAGGCTTGCATTTCTCCGGAATCTCCGTTATAAAGTTGCAACAGGCCGATACCGCCCGTCCACCCACATCTTTCCCCCTTCCCATTCTTACTAAACGGGAATCCCTGACCTGATTCTTGCCTTTTTTCGAATGGCTCGGATACTTCTCCGCTGGGCCATGAGCAGACCACGGTTTCTGCTCCTCTCTTGCATCGGCATCGCTGTTGCCCTGACTGCTATGCTATACAGCAACCTCGTCCGCCCGTCCATCAGCTCCCTACTATCAAAGACAATGTCCACCTCGACAACCTCTGCCGCCGCTTCCCGACGGCCCGTCATCGTCGTCGGGTCCGGGCTCGCCGGCTTGTCCGCCTCGTACGAGGCCCTCTCCCGAGGCGCCCCGTCCGTCCATCTGCTGGACCGGGCCCCCAAGCCCGGCGGCAACAGCATCAAGGCCTCGTCCGGCATCAACGGCGCCGGCACGCGGTTCCAGCTCGCCCAGGGGATCCCCTCGGACACCTTGTTCTACAGCGACACGGTGCGGTCGGCGGGCGCGCGGTTCAACTCGTCGTCCGGCCCGGCCGTGGACCGCGACGCCCTCATCTCCAAGCTCACAGCCGAGTCGGCGGCTGCTGTGACGTGGCTCGTCGACGAGATTGGCGTTGACTTGAGCGTCGTCGCTCCTTTGGGTGGGCACAGCGTCGCTCGCACGCACCGCGGCGCCGGGAAGCTGACGCCCGGCGCCGCCATCGTCCTGGGCCTGCTCGACAAGCTCAAGGAGAACGACAAGTTCACGCTGACCAACCTCGCCGAGGTCAAGAGCCTCATCAGCGAGGGCGACGCCGTCAGGGGCGTCGAGTACGTCCTCGACGGCGAGACGCGCAGCCTCGAGGGCACCGTCATGTTCGCGGCTGGGGGTTTCGCCGGCGACGCCACGGGCCTGCTCGCGCGGTACCGGCCCGACCTCGCGGGCATCCCGTCGACAAATGACGAGCGGCCCGGGTCCCACGGGATCCTGACGGCCGCGGGCGCCGAGCTGCTCGACATGGACAGCGTGCAGGTGCACCCCACGGGCTTCGTGGACCCCAAGAGCCCGCACGCCATGCTCAAGTTCCTCGCCGCCGAGATGCTGCGCGGCGAGGGCGGCATCCTGCTGGCGCCGTCCGGGGAGCGCTTCGTCAACGAGATGGAGACGCGCGAGCACGTCAGCAAAGCCGTCATGGCTTTACCCCCGGCCACCGACGGCGACGGCACCATCAAGCAGTGGGACGTGACCCTGCTCCTGGACCCGGGCGCCTCCGAGGCCTCGGCCAACCACCTCGGCTTCTACGAGTGGAAGGGCCTCGTCAAGAAGATCAAGGTGCGCGACCTGGAGCCCGCCGCCATCGCCGCCGTGGACAAGTACGCCCGGGCCGTCGCCGAGGGCGCCGACGACGAGTTCGGCCGCAAGCCGCGCGGCCGCTGGACCCTCAAGCCCGGCGACGAGAACCGTGACCAGGACGTCTACGTCGGCCGCGTGACGCCCATTGTGCACTTCACCATGGGCGGCGTGGCCATTGACTCGAGGGGCCGCGTGCTGCGGCGGTCCGAGGAGGGCAAACTCGTGCCCATCCCGGGCCTCGTGGCCGCCGGCGAGATCACCGGAGGGATCCACGGCGATAACCGGCTCGGAGGATCATCGCTGCTGGAGTGTGTTGTATATGGACGAACGGCCGGTGCTGAGGCCGCGGCTGCTGAGTCGGCGTGAAAGAAAGACGATTTCTCATGTATAGATTCATTACCTACTCACACAGCAATGTGAGGTGCGAAATTGATAATCACATACCTATTTCGGAGTGTCTGGCTCCAAAGACTGTTATTGCCTTGTCTACTTTGTATCTGTGCCAACCTCGAAGTTGAAAATTATGCCCGCAATATCCTACTTATGCTTGATACTAATTCCCAAACCTGATTTCGATATTTCTTGCACGGGGACTGACCTAGGATTCTCAAGACTCCAAGAGAAACATGAAACACCTGGATCTCACTGCAAAGACAAGCTTGGAGGAAATACCTCAACATCAATGAATCGAATCAAACTAAACTTACGTGATATCGATAGTCTGGGTATCTATCCTGCTTTGGTAGTCTAATGTCTAGAAATAGGGGTAAGCAACCAAGTGATCTTAAATCTCATAATGATGCAAACTGCAAAACAAGAGTTGGATTGACTGCGCACAATACCACTCAAGGAACGCGAGCAATCTTCCAGTATCCAACGACCTCTGGCGTATATGTCCAAGCAAAGACTTCATGTCCTTAATTGGTTTGGGTCGTCGTTCTCCGATGCTTCGCGTCCACGGACGACGATGGTCCCGGGAGCGCAGCTTATGCCTTAGCCTCCTCTTTGCCCCATCGTGCAGTTTCATCGCCTTCTTCCCAGTCACGCTCGACGTAGCCGAGCTCCTTCTTCACTTTCTGAACGGTTTCCTTGTCTCCGGTATTCTTGCCGGCATTGTCACTGCTTCAAGTCAGACTCGAATTCGCATGGCCGTTCTGGTCAACATACCTGATTTTGATGGCCGGTCTTCCTTCAGCTGAGCTGAGCTTGATGACAATGTTCAAAGGCACCGATTTCGTTCCCGTATTGAGATGGATAAAGTCATTCGTCAAGAAAGTACCTACACCAAAGGTTGGTTGGAAGCCGAGATCCTCAGACACCCTCTTATACTCCAAGCATCGATCAATGTTCAGCGAGTCGGAGAAGACGATTAGTTTCTTCTCCTTAATGCCCTCTTGATCATAGAACTCCCGCAGCGTCTTGGTATACTCTGCGGGATCACCCGAATCTTGCCGGACACCAGCGAACACTTCGGCATAGGTCTTCGTACTGCCATCCTCTTTTTGAAATGTTTCCGCAGGAAAGCCACCTTCGATTGTGCGCACAGGGAGGCTAAAGCTTCGGAGGAAGTCTTGAGTACCAAAAGTATCGGTCAAAGCAATGCCAAGCTGGTTTCCGAAGCATCCAACCCAGTGTTGCAGAGCCACCTCGGTGGCCGTTTTGTAATCGCCGCAGATGGCGGCAACTCCCATAAACCACTCATGAGCAACAGTTCCGACCGGGGGGATGTTGAAGCGCATAGCCAAATGGACATTACTGGTTCCTGACAACTTGCCAGGGAAGCCCTTCTTCTCCGCTTCCTTCGAGGCTTTGACAAGGCCACGGAACACCAAGGCTTGTGTGTGGTAGTCGCGGCGACGGCGCGTTCCGAATTCAGAAGTAATGCATCCTTCCTGAAGCAACGTCATACCCTTGTCAAATGCCTTGTCCTCTTGGCCATCATAGTTCCAATCAGTATCCATGAACTTGAAGTAGGCCTCTGATGTCAAAGCGAGAATGGGAATTTCGTAAAGAATGGTGTCAACCCAAGTTCCCTTGATTTGGATATCGACATCGCCAACGATGGACTCAGCTCCAGAGTCTTCACCAACAGGAGTGAAAATCAATTTAACTTGTTCTCTTGGGCGCAATCGAAATTCTTTGAGAAAGTTGAGATACTCAGGTGAAAGGTATGGACAGTTGCTTTCGAGGAACTTGTACTCTTCATTAGAAAGAGAGATGTAACCCAGCTCTAGATTAGGGCGTGAGTCTATATGTTTCTACAAAGGAGAGACGATTTCGTGCGGGCATACTTCTGATTTGTTCCTCAAGCCATTTGAAGGCAGTTCTGGATAGCTTCTTATCTGGGGTGCGATTCGTGTAGGCATAAGTGACAGGGACATCCTTGAAGAACTTGAAAACGGCGCATTGCATCGTCAACTTGTATAAATCGGTATCGAGAAAGGAGATGACCCCTTCGGGGAACGGAGAAGAGCTATTGAAGTCCATGATAGAATTTCGTTGACAGGGCCAGGAATTGGGGTTGCGCGGTTTG
Source organism: Rugonectria rugulosa (assembly GCA_023509875.1). Classification (NCBI taxonomy): domain Eukaryota; kingdom Fungi; phylum Ascomycota; class Sordariomycetes; order Hypocreales; family Nectriaceae; genus Rugonectria; species Rugonectria rugulosa. Next base: position 19,290 of record JALNIO010000469.1, read on the forward strand.
CGAGCGAGGGCAATCGGAAAGGGACTGAGCCTGTTGTAAAGGGTTGAAAGTGTCAACGAGGTCGGAAATCCGGAGCTGGGGTGAGACGGAGCTAGGTAGCCACGAGGCGATGGCCTTTTGATTCGTCACCGGTGCGGGCGACGTCGGCAGGGTCAACAGGGTCAACAGGGTCGACCTCGGAACTGCGGGGGAACACAGCCAAGCGAGGTTTTCAAGGAGCGGCTCTGCACAGGCCGTAAAGTCGAGATCTTGCAGAATCCTAAAGGATCGATGTGAAGGAAGTGCGGTGCAGGCAACGCGGATCAAGGTGCTTGGCGCTGGGGAATGGAGGAGCTAAAGGGATGTCGAATTTGCGCAAGTTGGAGAGATGTGCCTGTGAGCGTTTTGAGTCACAGCGCAAGGGCAAGGTGCGTACGTCAGTGATGGTTCCTGCCGGAACGGTTATAAGTTAGTACCTCACAGCGGGACCTGACTGCAAACGATGGAGACGTTCACTGCGGCAGAGCATACCTAGGTACGGTAGGTACTTATGTAGTATTGGAGGCAGGTGCCACTTTCCTCGGGGATGTGCACGAACGGACACCTCGTCTGGCTCTACAGCACTGTGCACCTAGGCTACAACGGCGGGAGCCAAAGCTGCAAGTGCCTTTCTTTTGGTATGCATGCGCAACGGGACCCCAATCCAAGAGCTGAGTGATTGCCCTTGCTGCCCTCATCAGTGAGGGGTCTCCCGCTCCTGCTCAAAATCTGCCATTGCGTAACGCGTTTCCCGGTGGGGGTGGAGGGGCATCCTCGTGCATTGACCACACCTTAATTCCAAGGTCTCCAGGGAAAGAAAAAAATTCTGGACGGTCAACATTTTTTGGTTCTGCACCCAGCCTTGCTCAATCACGACGCCTTGCAGCTAGGCGACGAGCATTGGCTGCCTCAAACACCCCCGAGGTGCCAATTTCGAATCTCACTTGAGAGTCTAACTTAGTAATCCTCGCGGCGAATCGCCCAAGCCCGATCAAGATGGATATTCATCGTTGTCGATTCATCCCCTACAAGCCCTCGGCCATCAACGCCATAGCCTTTTCGCATCCCAAGCCAAAGACGGCTGGCCACCACGCGATTTCACGACTTGCGATCGGAAGAGCGAATGGAGATATCGAGATTTGGAATCCATCAAACGGAACATGGAGTCAGGAAATCGTTATTCCTGGAGGAAAAGACAGAAGTGTTGACGGTCTTGTTTGGATCAACGAGTCGGATCAGGACATTGGCGATGGTCGCATTTCTGTCGGAAGATCGCGTCTATTCAGCATAGGCTACACATCTACAGTCACGGAATGGGATCTCGAAAAGGGTGTCCCAAAAAAACATGCGAGTGGTCAACATGGCGATATCTGGTGTATGGCTGCTCAGCCAGCGGCCTCAGATAAAAAAGGCACGGGGCTCGAGACGCAGGAATCTACAAAACTCATCGCGGGAACCATTGATGGTGAGCTGGTCATGTACTCGACTGAGGATGGCGACTTGAGACTTCAGCGAGTTCTAGTACGATCTCCCACCAAAAAGGCCCAAATGGTCAGCATCACTTTCCAGACCCGAAGGCTCGCCATTGTTGGTTGCTCCGATAGCACGATTCGAGTATACGATATCGCAAAGGGCCACATGTTACGAAGAATGACTTTGGGTTCTGATCTCGTAGGTGGCTCCAAAGACATCATCGTATGGTCGGTCAAATGCCTTCCGAACGGGAACATTGTTTCTGGAGACTCTACAGGTCAGGTCTGCATCTGGGACGGCAAAACCTACACTCAGATGCAGCGCATGCAAACCCACAAGTCAGATGTTCTCAGTCTTGCCATCAGCGCAGACGGCTCTTCCATCTTCAGCGGAGGCATGGACCGACGGACGATTCTCTACAAACAAAACACGACCGCAGACCATCGATGGAGCAAGGTCTGGGGTAGAAGATACCACGAGCACGACGTCAAGGCGATGGCTCCGTTTGAGAGTCGACGAATAAGTGTTGTAGTGTCTGGAGGTAAAACTCATGATTCCAATCTCAAGAGTGTTCACTAATATCCAAATAGGCCCCGATGCCAACCCAGTTGTGATCCCTCTCGGCGGAATGGGCCGTGAGAATCACCGAGTCATGTCCAATCTCCCCCAACAACCCCCTCTCTTGAGCGCTTCTGGGGCACGATTCATTGTGAGCTGGTGGGAGAGGGAAGTCCATGTGTGGATTCTCCACAAGTCGGCGACGGACATGTTCAAAGATGGAGGCGAAGACGTTGATATCAACGAGAATCGCAAGCTTCTCAAGACAATTGTCGTGAAGGGAGACTCAAACATCACCTCGGCCACCATCAGCCAAGACGGGACACTCCTGATAGTATCGACCTCAACAAGCGTCAAGGCATTCCGATTACAACACCAAGATCCCCTGAAGCCTTCGGATGTGAAACTTTCTACCGTGCAAGTCCCATTAAGACTTGCCGACATCGGTGCCTCCAAAGTCCAACTTTCGCCGAACGGGCAATGGCTTTGCGCTGTCCAGAAGGGTTCTCGAGTTCTAGTAGCCAGACTTTGCTACTCTGAAGAGTCCGAAGCCCCCGTCGCGTTTGAGGAGCAACTGCGAAGGCTCACACGACTGCGACGAACTATTCCGCGTTACATCCTAAACGGTGGATTAGGCAGCTACGATAGGACGATTACACATATCGCATTCTCTGCTGACTCGAAAGTAATCGCAACCACAGACTTGGCGGGATATATCGACACTTGGGTCTTACGCGGCAACACCCAAGACCTGCAGAATGGGGCCGAGACGGAAGCTGACGCGTCTTCAGCCTCCGAGAGCGACTCTTCAGAGGACGAGGCTCCTGGCACTGAGTCTGGTGATCGATGGGTTAGAAACCCCAATGCCAAGCTTTTCCCTAAGCTTCCCTCCTCTGCCGCAGTACTTTCGTTCTCACACGATGTACCCGAAACGCAGAGCGCCGTCAGCCAGGGTGATGGCGAACGAAAAGATGTCAATGACTACACCTTGCTGGCAATCACAACCTCATGGGACCTTCTTGCATTCCATACCCTGCAAGGCTCACTAACCCCGTGGTCGCGTCGTCACCCCCGACAAGCACTCCCTGCACCGGTTCAAGATCTTCTAGACCAGGCCAAGGGTGTACTCTGGCAAGGGTCGCGAGCTTGGATCTATGGTATCTCTTTTCTTCTCATGATTGATATGGATCAAGATCTCCCCAAGCCAGCACTTGAGAATAGCTCCAGCGATGCGCAGGGCAAGCAAGGTATGAAGCGAAAGCGAACAGGCCCTACCAATGGCGCTGGTGGTCGAATAGAGCACGGAGGTCTCGTGCCTTCCAAGCTTCACAAGCATACTACCGGTGAATGGGAAGACGTCGATATGGAAGACGCTTCTCGGCCTGAGGATGCCAATAGTGACGACGAAATGGCCGAAGCCGACGGCGAGCTGACGCAGTTGCGAACTCGCAACGAGGCCGGTTCCAAGCTCGAGGTTGCTCAGACTGGCGGTGAGCGCAAGAGTTGGTGGATGACTTTCAAGTACCGTCCCATTTTCGGTATTGTGCCCCTCAACGCACCGAACCAGCCCCTCGAGGTCGCACTCGTGGAGAGACCATCGTGGGATGCGGAGATGCCGGAGAGCTACTTTAGCCTCGAGCAGTGGGAACGTTAGATGCGATTTTGATAAACGTCACACAGGATGGTGGGGAATGGATCATACGGGAAAACTAGTGGTTGCATGAGGTCGAGCAGAGCAAAAAGCATCGGGAAGTGTTTAAGTGGCAAAATGTAGTGTACGGGAAGGGTCTGGACGGGACGACACCCTGGATTGTAGTTGGATTTCTGGATGGTTACTTGAATGTACAGGATGCTACGTGCGCACGTTTCGTAGCTTGTTTAACCAGGCCTGGGAAAATGTATTCATTCATTCTAAGAGAGTGTCGGTGCCGTCGCCATGTGATAGGTCAATTTGATGATATCTTGATGCTGAGTGGGACAAGGCATACATGTAAGTACATACGTATGCTCACCACAGCATGTGTCATGATATGCCCGCAAACAACGCCCCCAGTATCCACCGTCAAGAGCCTTTCGTTTCCTTCTTCGTCACGAGGGGTTTAAGTCTTCCAACTCGTGGACTGATCACGACGCTTCACGACAGAGTCCTTCAAGGTCTCGATTCTGAAAAGCCCAGGCTTAGACATCAACGCCACTTCCGGCTTCCCTAAGCCTCGAAACCTCGAAACCAACAGACAGGGGACGGTGAGATGCTTCCTTTCTCCTCTCCGCCGCGGGAAGCAGGGAGCCCTGTGGCTTGCTTTGCGTCATCAGACTTCACGGCCACAGTTCAAGCGTGGCTGCCGGTACCCTGCCCTTGGTCCCACGCAGGTCGGTAGAGAGGTCCGCCGAGGAAACGCGCGTCCCTTTGAGCAACGGCCGGGAGCAAAAGTGTCTCATGCCCCCTCTTCCCGCTGGGAGGAGAAAGGTGACGGATGGTGGGAGGCACTTGTCTATCCGTCGGGCGCGTTGAAAGGCATTGTTGGGTCGGCTCCGACAGGAAACTATTTACCAAAAGAGTCAGGTTGGTAGCAGATCAAGAGTAGAATACTCTCAATGTTTGACTCGAAGGTTTGATGAACAGAAAATACCTAGGATAAAGGCCACGCCCGAGAAGGCTTCCTATTGCCTAGATCAAAGATGGATAAGTAGTCATATAGATCTTACCGCCCTTGATACGCCAAAGTCAACTTTCTTTACAATAAACAAGCTACACTCGGAATTGGATATACCAAAGAACTCGCTTCAATCGAGTTCTGTATATTCCCATTCAAGCACTCACATCGAAAATGATTCAGTCATAGGGCTGTAAGAAGTGACGTGTGGAGATGTACCTATCGTTGCTACGACTGTACTGGGGATACGCACAAGGCACCCCAGCCAGGGAGACATCGTCATGTCAGTGACGTAGCCAATGCGACGCAGAGCGAGACTCTCTTCTCACAATATTCCGGATGAAATTTGTAGCAAATGTCAAAATTGAGGTTCAAGTCTTGAACCCATCACAAACCACGCTCAGACCAAGCCGAGAGGTTGTCAGCTCCTTAGCAAAGGGTCCAACTACATGCTAAGTACGGAGTAAGCATCTACCATTTGACAGAAGCGGGGGCTAGTGATGACGAACATCGAATCGGAGGTGTCGAGATATTCAGCAATGAAGCTTCAGTGGTGACAATGCCCACGGGTCACCCCTCTCGCAGAAGGTTCTCTGTGGGGTGGTAGGGTGGTCAGGTAACTACTCCGTACTCCGTAATTGCTTCGGCAGAGAAGCGTCGTCGTCGTCGTCTTTGCGTGTAAAGCTGTCGCCTAGAATTGCTGGCGTCGTCAAA
>JALNIO010000048.1:0-92821 GCA_023509875.1 Rugonectria rugulosa
ATCCAAGGGGGTTCCAAAATAAGCAAGACTCTGAATTTGAAGTTGCAAGTATTAAGACCTTGGAATTACAAGAGTAAATGGATAAATAAAGTTGTTTTTATCTTGGTTATTCTTTTCTTTATTTTCTCAGTCATTATTCAATATACCTAATATACCCAGGTAAATAATATGCTAATAGTTACTGTAATTATCAATGGAAGGAGTCAAGGAGTCTCGTTTATTTTGGAACCTGCTTGGCATCCCACATACAAAGAAGAGACATTCAACACTGGATGGCTTGCATCCCTCAGATGAACCACGGCTCAGCAACAGCAGCATCACCATCCCACCAACTCGCCGCCCAGTCCCCCTCCCTCACACGACCCAGGTCAAACTGCTTCCAAAACGACTCGACCAGCCTCCTCATGACGCGCACGTTTCCGATCCCGCGCACCTCGTCCATGCTGTCCAGCACGCCCAGCACCCTGACGCGGTGCTCGTCCGACGGCGCGCTCTCGCAGGCGACGACGAAGACGGGCCACGGGCTCGTCGCCACCTCGAGCGCGTCCAGGCACGAGAAGGCTTGCTGGAGGCGCAGCGAGCGGCGGGGGGAGTCCTCGGGCATGGGGCATGTGCGCTGCAGGTACAGTATTGCGGCGAGGCGGTAGAGCTCTGCAATGGCTAGTGTGCGTGTTTGGTTGTGAGTTTCCGACGGCGGTAAGGTCTGCGTTAGGGTGTGCAGTTGGACGTCTAGAATGAGTCGTTGCTTTGCGGCGTTTGGTGATGAGGGCTTGTCGTGTGTGATAGGGTGTTTGAGCCGTAGTTTGTTGATTTCGTGGATGAGAACCATTGTCTCCAAAGAGCAACCTAGAGAGCCGATAATCTAAGACCATGTTAACGGAGCTGAGTGAAGAGCCTCGAAGTAACTTACTATGCTAGTATTGCATGTAGACGCCTGCAAAAAGTCAACTGTATCTGTGTGGCTTTCTGCCAGTCTTGCAGGCCGTGTAAAGCACCCCAAAACTTCATGATACAGAAACCAGGTCCAAATGAAGTCCGTATTAAGCCGTTTTTGCTTGAGAAACATGCGCTTTGCTCCGTCGAGATGAACATTCCAGTTCCCCTCAGACTCATCAAACACCTATCCCCCTGTAAGCTTACAACTTCACTCTTCACCTCCTGCTCACTCACACTATACACACAGAGCATCATCGACGCCGCCATCTGCGTCTCCGTGGTCTCGGAGCTCGCCTCCAGGGCACGCGACAACTGACCGACTGCTCTTGTCTTGAACAGCAGTGCGGACGCGGACCCGTGCAGATGGTGGGCTGCGACGGCGAGCATGGCGTTGCGCAGAGCCGACGCGGCGGGTTCTGGGTTGGCCATGGCCATGGGGAGGAGGTCTCGGCAGAAGCCGTTGCGGGACTGTACTGTTGATATCATGGTTGCTATGCGGCTCTCGTCTGCCTACTCGTCAGGGTTGACCGACCAGAAGCGAAACTTGCGTACTTACAGTATGTCAGAAGAAGAGCATCTTTACCAACCATTGAATGTGGGCTTAATGCTGGCTTTGGCTTTGGAAGCCGTGTCTCTATCCAGGGCTGATAAACTTTGGCGCTTCTGGCCAAGCTGATGTCCTCAAATGTGAAATTCAAGAACACCAATCTCTTATACCAACCTTCATCCTGATACTCTGTGCCGAGAGTTGGCGATTTCAGGGCGCGGCCATTGAGTCTTAATTGTCGCCCCTTTGGACTGTCTGGCCAAGTAAGACGAACCCCGTAACCCTGACATGTCCTTCCGGCTCGGGCACAGTTGTCGCAGCGAGGTATGGCTTTGTCACAGCGTATCTTGCGTTCTAGTTTGACCGGGTTAGCATCTGCGCCGTTAACGGCAATTCTTGGTCCCTTGGGCTTCTCACGTTTGCAGGTCCAGCAGCCTGACTTGGCTTTCATGGCAGGGGACCAATGCTTCCTCAACTGGGTCCGGAGGTGTTCTAGTATAGTACATGAGTTATATGAGAGAGTGATGAAATAATCGAGACTGTAACCGGAGTTGAGGCTATTAGTTATCTACTGACTCATGGCGAAGTAGACCAAAGACCCACAGACCATCTACGGCGCCATTATCAAGTCCAACCGCATTATAGCTTCTCCCAGTCCAGTTGAGCTCTGAAATGGGTGTCAATAAGTATTGAGTTGTGTTTTTGTAGTAGTTACAAATCTGCTGAGAGGCTTGTTCTTGCAGTTTCCTCATGTATAGCCGGTTCCTGACCCTATCCTGAACCCATCCCGTGCCTGCTCATATCTTGCAGGCCGACATCATGCCCGTTTACCCAATATCCTCTCTATACAGTTACATCTCATTTGATCCCCGTCTCTCAACATCAAAGGTTGATTCTTCATATCTGTGACATAGTCGTCGGATCCAAGTCGGCAAACGCCTTTGGAACCTGACGTCCCCACGACCACTCGCTCATCCCGTCCCAAGTCAAATCTCCCAGCCAGTCAAAAGGCATCTCCACGATGCCTTCCATGCTCTCTGTAGGTTCCTCGACGGACGCTGGAGATCCGTCCTCCTCGTTGATGCGGATGCCCTCGCGATCGGCTACTTCCTTGAGGAGTTCCCAGCTTCTGGTACTGGTCTGCTCCCCAGCTTCAAGCACTTTTTGCTCCATCTGTTCCTCCGTCAAGTTTTGCTCAATTCCCTCAGCCAGAGTCATGCATATAGAAATAAAGTAGTGGCCCTTGACGTTGGTCTCGCCAGACCGAATGCGTCGTGCTGACCAGTCTATCGCAGCCTCAATCACACCCTGCAGCTCATGGCTACCCATCGGGGGTAAGCCACCGAGAGAGTCGCGTTCCTCTTCCTTCTTCTTGATAAACTCCAAACCAATGGAGAATAATGTCTGGATGGGAATCGAACGGAAGAGCCCCGCCCCATTCGTGGTAAGGCGGTCGAAAGCAACAGCCGGGTCCGTTGACCCAGGAGGCGCCGGTGTGTGGCCCAGGGGTGATAGGTTGCAAATTTGAGCAATCTTGAGAGAAGAGTCGAGCGATACCTTACGGGAGTAGTAGAAGGTGGGATCTTCGGGGGCGCGTCTCAATATGGGCTGGTGGAGTGACAAGAAACATCGATAGATGAACAGCTGGATGATGCCGCAATGGAATTGTGTGATGATTGTCCGCGACATTTGCTTCTGCGCGTACGTGAGTGCAGCAAGAGTCTCGGTCAAGGCGCGGCAGGCCTTTGTAAGTTCCGAGTTGAGACGTAGAGTTTCAGGGTACGAGTCCCTGGAACGAAACTCGTTGACGTGCTTGATGATGGTGACACGGAGGGGATGTGACTTGAATAGCGCCAGGTGAGCCGACATGTCAGTCAGTGTATCTGGATTGCTGATGGGAGCATTTGTGGCGTCCGATTCATCAGTGAGCTGGTCGTCGTTGAGGTTAGCCGGGGGTCGAGTGTCGTACTGTTTAGCTGAGATCAGAGGCGGACCGCCGGCGTCAAACGAGGACTGGAGGTTCAACTCAAGAATAGTCGACCATAGTCGGCGACGCAACTCAGCACGGTAGACGGACAGGTCGGCCAGATGCTTTGGATCTCGATGCAGACCCATGTACATGGCTTGACGGACGAGGCCACCCGTCGTGACCCAAGTGAGATCCGAGCCAACTGCACAGGTCGCCTTGGCAATAGTCAACAAGCACATGATTTGGATGCCGGCAATGGTCATCCTGCTTTTTTCCGGGGGAAGCAGAAGCCATAATTGGGCTTCGTGAACCCACTGCACAGCAGTCGATCTATACGAGAAGAGATCGTCGTAGACGGTAGCTCCCAGCGCCATGCACAGCTGCATTTGGATGATGAAGGAGGTGTTGGCAGCGCTGGGATTCTGCCAGTACCTTTCGTACTCGGCGCGGAAGGTGGGCACATGGAGAATGCGTATGGCCCCTTCAAATGTTCGAAAGTATGCATCAACCAACTGGTCGGCAAGATCTTTCATGGGAATCGTCTGCCCCAGGGTCGTAGAGGACAAGGGCTTGTTGCGATGATCTTTGAGTGTGCGGGCAAGGGCTTTGCACTTGACGAATATGCGAGATGAGCTAATCTTTTTGGGGTCTGCATTTTTAATCACGCTGAGCATAGTTGGAAACTGAGTAATACATTAGCTGCACTCTTGGTTGGGGGTTCAAGGCCAGAGATATAGTCTTACCATGTCGGCACCGTTCATCCAGTGGCTCTGGCCGAAGAATCGAGTTTTGGAAATGGTCCCCTTCATAGGTGCGTCTTTCTCATCTTCTTTATTATCATAACCTTCAAACAGTTTATCATCTGGCTTGCGACTAATGTGGAATGTATCTGCTAGTCTTTGCTCGAGTTCACGAACCCTCGCGGCCAGAGCATCCACTGTTGAGGTGTCAGATGTTGAGCCTACTGTTGAGCTAGGAATGCTGGATGCGTGCTTGGGGGCTCCATTTCCCGGAGATGTCTCCTGCCTTGAGGTGTCAAAGACCGGTGCCGACCGAGCAGGGACAATTGCAGGTTGTGAAGGGCCGGCGTCACGGCCATGTGTGGTGGCGGCACCCTTCTTGATCCTGGAGGCGGGGATGTGAGTAGGTGCATAAGTGCATGGTGAGATCTTAGATTTGATGCAGTTGATACAAGGAAGGCCTCGATCGCAGCGGATCTTGCGTTTACGACACTGCTCGCATGATAGAGCAGGACGACGACGTTTCTTCTCAGCTCTGATGGCAGCTTGATGCTGCTGTCCTTGTGCTTGGCTTGCTGACGAAGAGCCGGCATGACCCTCCCCGGCCAGCGCTGGGACCAACGGCTCCGGGTCGACAAGCTCCGGGCCAGCAGCCACGGCACTCTCGTCCTCCTCGTCTTGGCCCGGGTCCTCGCCTTGGTCGGGGTTTTGAAACTCGGACTCGTCCAGCAGCCAGCTCGGGTGGTTGATCGATAAAGGTGGGGGCGGAGACATGGTGGAACGACGTCTGCGCAACAACGACCTCTTCTGAGAAAAGCCCCAAAAAGAAGCTCGACGAGAAACAAGGGGGGGCGGACAAAGGACAATTGAGGAAATTCAGCGATGGGGAATTGCTGCCGTCGTCGTTTAGAAAAGAGCGTCTTGCTGCATCTTGAACCGGTGCAGTCGTGCTTCGGTCGTTGGCTCGGACCGGTGAATTCAAATAGCCGGCGCTAATTCTGGCTTCTGATTGGACGTTTGGTGTGGAATTCACCGAGATGGCCTCGACCATGACTTACACGGAGGAATGCGAGATTGATACGAATGATACGAACTATACGAATAGAGTTGAGATTGATCGACTCGTATGGAATTGGTAAGGCTGCTTAGCGTTCAAGTCGAATGCAGACACACTTGGAAATGCAGTCGCACTACTACCGGCTGGCTCAAGGCTGCATGCATAACGTGCTGCACAAACATAACGGGATTTCCTCGCAATATGAAAATGCCGTGATCCCCACGACCAAGTCACCACCAGCAGGTTACGATGTAAGAATCGCACAGCCCTTCGCCACCATATTTCTTGCTATCAAACTCAGGTCATCACCATGTCCTCCTTCGACTCGAGGTTGGCATGCAATATTGAAGATCCCTTCCTTGCTGACCTACGAGCTTCACCGACGGCGACGTTCTAAGTTGCGCCTCGAACTTGCTTGTGACGGTGGCTGCAGCTAAATCTAGCTATAATCACCCGATCGGTTTGCAATTACTTTTAACCACCTACCTCACTGGCTATGGGCAACTTAACCAACATAAAGATACCTCCTTATAAGTCATTTCGAGTCACTTAAGTAAGTACCTTACCCACCTCAACCATTTTGTGATGGTATATATAGGCTCTGATTTCTCGAGCGCGACGTTCACTGTCTCCCGCGATGAACAACTCTCAACATCGGCAATTCAGTTGGCCTCAATTTGTACCGGATATTCCCAAATGTTCAAATGACGATCAACTCATCTCAGGCTTCTCATTGTACAACACGTCAAGTTCAACCTCTACGAGCTGCCCAGGAGGTTCCAGTCTTGTAAAGTGAGTAGTTCCACAGTGAATCTATTCACCGGTAACTGCGTGCTCTGGCACGAGTTCTTTTGCATTCGCTCATGGGCTTGGCTCAACCAAGAGTCGACATGCACACTGGCGTGTCAGGAGACATTCAAAACAAGATGTTCGACTTCGCGACGATGCTTTCTTTTTAATCGACAACTCTTCAAAACATGATATAGTACATGGAAGATGGATGGCCAACACTCCCTCCTCCCGTCGTCATACAAATGCAATCCCTCTCTTGATATACGTCCGTCTTTCGTAAATGTCAGGGCCCGTTGCCGAGGCTTCTCCAGGTTCAAAAAGGGTCGAACAGGTCCGTGACGGGAAGGCAACTCCTCATAAACACCGTCGCAGTCGTGGGTGAGTGAGAACACAGTAGCCCAATTCGATCTTTCTTGCTAACCATTAAGACCCTATCTATTTACGTAAACGAATACGATAATCCAAAGGAGGAGTACTTTGATATCGTATGAGTATTATTCTTAGGATGTTTGCCCTTGGAGATCCTGTAGGAGCAGGACACTACGGACAGGGCATGACAGTGGCTGTCAAACGCTTATAACTTAGAGGAGAAGCTCGAGAGGGTTCTCGAGGACCTTCTTGAGCTCACGAATCCACTCTCCACCAACAGCACCGTCAACAACCTTGTGGTCAAAGCTGGCAGTCACCGTGATCTGATCGTCGAATTCGACGCCGGCCTCGTTGTCAGCAGGGATAGCAACCTTCTTGGTGGTGCCCACAGCCAGGATAGCAGCCTGGGGAGGGTTGATGACAGCGGTGAAGTGATCAACGGCGGGGTTCATGCCCATGTTGGAAATGGAAATGGTGCCGCCCTGGTACTCCTCGGGCTTGAGCTTGTTGTCGCGGGCCTTCTTGGCAAGCTCCTTGACCTTGTTGGAGATGGACTCGAGGCCACGGCCCTCAACACCGGTGACAATGGGGGTGATGAGACCAGTGGGGGTAGCAACAGCCACGGAAACATCGACCGAGTTGAATTGGCGGATGCTGTCCTCACGCCAGCTGGCATTGACCTGGGGAACCTTGCGGCTGGCAATTGAGATGGCCTTGATGAGGAAGTCGTTGACGGACAGCTTGTACTGGCCGTCGGCGGAGCTGTTCAGGGCTTGGCGGAGCTTGAGCAGCTTGCTTACGGAGATGGAGCTGGTGACAAAGAAGTGAGGGTTCTTCTGGGTAGACTCGAGTAGTCGGTTGGCAATAACTTTTCGCATGCCAGAAAGAGAGATGTCCTCGTAGGTGGCACCGGGGGCAGCGGCAGCGGGACTGCTGATAGCCTTCTTGACGTCCTCCTCGGTGATCTTGCCGTCCTTGCCGGTGCCCTTGAGGCCCTCAATGCTGACACCCTTCTCACGGGCCAGGCGCTTGGCAGCGGCGGAAATGTTGGGCTCACGGTCGAGAGCAGTCTCGAGGCGGCCCTCAGAGGAAGAGTATTGTTCGGGCTCAGGAGCTGGGGTAGGGTCGGAATCGGCTTGGGGTTCGGACTTCTCCTCCTTCTTGGGAGCAGCAGGGGCGGCGTCACCGCCAGCATCGGCCAGGGTGAACTTCTCGAAGGCGGAAATGTCGGTACCCTCCTCAACTAGCACAGCGATGGGCTGCAAAAGTCAGCAAGTTGCAACAATGAGTGGTGACGTAGCAAAGCAGTCAAGGCTAGCCGCAACATGCAATCTGGTCAGATAGGACGACTTACAGTGCCAACAGGAACATCCTTCTCACCAGACTCCTTCAGAAGTTTGGCAATGACACCCTCCTCCTGAAACTCAAAGTCCATCTGGGCCTTGTCGGTCTCAATCTCTACTAGAACGTCACCGGCGGCGATGGTGTCACCGGGCTTCTTCTGCCAAGCACCAATGTTGCCAGCCTGCATCGTTGGAGACAGGGCAGGCATCTTGACGACCTGGTGGCTAGGGAAAGAGGCATAATATCGCACTACATGCGCGCTGAAGCCGTTTCGGATGACATTTTGAGTAGGGGCGAGAGCGCGCCTGCGGAGAGCGGCGCTGAGCATCTTGGGCGTCGGGGGAGGGATAAATGTCTCTCTGTAATCGGGAAGGGTAAGTCGTCAGCAATTGAGGGAAAACGGTGGCGTGAGGCCAGGTAAGTGGGAAAAAGCAGAACTACTCACCGGGCGAGGGGCAATTGATGTCGATTGAGGGAGATACGGTTGCCGCCGGTATCGTCGGAAGAGAGGGAGGGAGGATTAAGAGGAAGTCGAGAAGAGGCTCTGGCAAAGGAGAAGGGCGGAAGAGGTTCGGGGATGGGAAATTCTTGGGGTTGGACGTGGAGTTTTTCGCGTTGCGTTGAGCTCCGGCGCCCTCGATTCTTGCTGGAAGCTTTGGGGGTGCTAAGCCATATTGGTCGATAGCGTGGGGCACCGATAGCCAAATCCCTGCCAAAATCAGCCACTATCTTGCCGTCCAGGAGAGCGTTTTTAGAGGAATGCGGCTCTCCTTACAGCGCACTTTAGTGGTAATGGGAGCCACGTTGAGAGTTTCGGGGGCCGTTGACCACTGTAGCGGCCGCTGGAGGCAAGCCCGCTACAGTGGAACTAACCCCGCCGAAGAAGGCCTAATTGTGCGCCATGTCCATGTGCAAAGGCAGGGACCAGAAAAAAAGTCGCTCGGGGGATCATTTGAGCGACATAAACCGAAGCCCGGAACAATATGATGGGATTGGGTTGAAGCATGTGTCGTCAGAGGTTTGGCTTGGAGATGTGAGTGTATCGAGACAATTCAAAGAATATGGGCAGAATTTCCCGAGAAATCCGGTTCAGATATAAATAGTGGCCTATTGATTCACATCCTGGTTCACATGCCATCTCGATGATCAACATTTTGCCAATGTTCTCACCAGATTTTCCTCTGCCAAAGATAAAGTACCTTCTGTCGTGGCTTGACTTTGACCACCCCACTAGGTTTTTTGCTGATGGCCACTCTTTCTCATCGAGGAACGAGCACGGGTTCCGGATCGGCCCTTTTACGGATGATTATATTTTCCATACTCCGATCTCTTTATTAGGTAAGCTAGAAAATGTCCGAGCTGAGTCAGCATGCTCAAACGGCAAGACGACCGTCTTCATCTCCACATCTCCATTTGAAATCCTGGCCATCCGTCTAAAACGGCTGGCCATCATCTCGTCTCGAAATTGGCAGATGGCCCTCATATTCTCCCTGACTAGCGCCACCAGTAGTGCAGATTGCAGAAGACAGGCCAGGGAACTTGGGAACCAAGCAACGCGAGAGCCAAGCCAGGGTCGCCGACGGTCCCGCCTTCCGGCTAGACGCAAGCTCAATTTTGGGAACGCTGTCCACTTCTGCCATCTGAAAGCTGGCAGGAGTCTTTGGACAAGGCACCAATATTTCCTCCTTTTCTTGATTATACTCTTTCATTAATTCTTCAGCCTGTTTACTCAGGAGGAGAGGGGAACAAAACTCAAAAAGCTCGTGTTTTTTTTCTTAGCTTCCTCCCCTGTGAAAGGACAGCGCGTCGCTCCTTTTCATGAGCTGAGCTCCATCCCCGATCCGCCGCGCCGTCACCTTCGTCGTTTGTCTCCTTTATTAATTACATACGTACCTACGTGGAAACTTGTCAACTTCCATCTTCCGCCCAGCCAAACTACGCCCTCGTCGAATGGCCGCTGGCTCTTGCTGCGCTCCCCTATGAGCTCACTCAAGTTTGTCGTGTCCTCTCTCGAGGCCATTGCCTCGTCCAAGGATGCGCAGCGCAACAAACAGCTCCACGAGTCGGCTACCAAGGCCTTGGAAGCCATCAAGGAGCAGGAGCAGCTCCCCGATCCCGAACTCGTCTTCGCTCCTCTACAGCTCGCCTCGAAATCGAGTGATGTCCGACTCACGACCACTGCGCTCGACACTATCGGAAAGCTGATTTCTTATTCGTACTTCTCCGTCCACAGCAGCCCGCCCGAGGTCCCCGAAGACGGCACCGCAGCCTCAGAACCTCCCCCCCCTTTGATCGAACGGGCCATTGATACCATTTGCAACTGCTTTCAGGGCGAGACAACGGCACCCGAAATTCAACTACAGATTGTAAAGTCCTTGCTGGCTGCTGTTCTCCATGACAAGATTGTCGTGCACGGCGCAGGCCTCCTCAAGGCCGTACGCCAGGTCTATAATGTGTTTTTGTTGTCGCGAAGCACTGCCAACCAACAAACCGCCCAAGCCTCGTTGGCTCAAATGGTAGACAGCGTCTTCAAGCGTGTGCAGACGAGGCTACAAATGAAAGAAACTCGATTGAGCTTGGATCATCTCAAGAATGGATCCAGCAATGCAACTTTCGAGCAGGAGGAAGCCGTCAATGGCACGTATGATGCAACTGATCGTGACGAATCCCCTGCACCTCCATCGGAAACTGCCGCAACAGAGGCCGCGGAGAATGGCGTCAAGCTTACTCTCAAGGACTTGGAACATCGGAAGAGCTTCGACGACTCGGCGCTTGGTGATGGGCCTACCATGGTGACCCAGTTGAAGTCTGCGCAGAAGGACGGTGATGCCGCATCCCTGAATGACCATTCCAGTTCGGGCTCCTCACCCTCAGACGACCATGATGCGCTGGACGCCGAGGATGAGGTTTACATACGGGATGCCTACCTCGTCTTCCGATCGTTTTGTAACCTGTCGACCAAAGTCCTCCCCCCTGACCAGCTATACGATGTGCGTGGTCAGCCGATGCGCTCCAAATTGATATCTCTTCATATTATCCACACTCTCCTCAACAACAACATCGGCGTCTTCACTAGCCCTCTCTGTACCATTAAGAATTCGAAATCCAACGAGCCAACGAGCTTCCTCCAGGCTGTCAAGTTCTATCTTTGTCTCAGCATCAGCCGCAACGGGGCCAGCTCAGTTGATAGAATCTTCAACATCTCTTCCGAGATCTTTTGGTTGATGCTCAAGTACATGCGAGCATCCTTCAAGGTAGGCTGACCTCCATCCTTGCCTGAGAAAATATGGCATCTAACAACCAAACAGAAGGAAATTGAAGTTTTCCTCAACGAGATCTACCTTGCCCTCCTTGCCCGCAAAACCGCTCCGATATCCCAGAAGCTCCAATTCGTCACCATCCTCAACCGACTGGGCGCTGATCCCAAGGCGCTCGTGGAGATTTATCTCAACTATGACTGCGACCAGTCAGTCAATAACATTTACCAAACCATAATTGAAGATCTGTCCAAGTTTTCTACCCAACCTATTGTAATTACGACGATTCACGAGCAAGCATACGAAGATCACCGCCTCAAGGGAAATCCCGCGAGTGAGTGGGAGCTGAAGTCAGTTCTGCCTCCCGCTCTGAATGTTGCCCATATCGCACCGCACCAAGAACCGGAACCTGATTACCCAAAGGAGTATGCAGTCAAACGACTCTCTCTCGAAGCTTTAGTGGTGGCATTGAGATCCTTGGTGAATTGGTCGGCTCCAATTCGAACAGATACTCGAACGGACAACGATGGAACACGTACGGAAAACCTCGACCCTCACGCATCTTTGGATCTCCGACCGTCGATGGATCCCACCATCAGCGACAGCGCTTCTCGTATCGAAACGCCACTCCCCCCTGCGACACCCGTGGTGGATGATGATCCCGACCAGTTGACAAAGGAGAAGGCAAGGAAAACAGCACTGATGAATGCCATCAATCAGTTCAACTTCAAACCCAAGAAGGGTGTCAAGTTGCTCTTGCGAGATGGCTTCATTCCCAGCGACAGCCCCAAGGATATCGCTGAGTTCCTAATCAAGGAAGAGAAATTGGACAAGGCCCAGATTGGTGAATATCTTGGTGAGGGTGATCAAAAGAACATTGACACCATGCATGCGTTTGTGGATACAATGGAGTTTACGAAGAAGCGATTTGTTGACGCTCTTCGTCAGTTTCTGCAGTCTTTCCGTTTGCCCGGAGAAGCCCAGAAGATTGATCGATTCATGTTGAAGTTTGCCGAGCGATACGTCATGGGTAACCCAAATGCCTTTGCCAACGCTGATACTGCCTATGTTCTGGCTTATTCCGTTATCCTGCTCAACACGGATCTGCACAGTATCAAGGTTGCCAAACGGATGAGCAAGGAGGAATTCATCCGAAACAACAGAGGCATCAACGATAATGCGGACTTGCCGGATGACTATCTGCTTGGAATCTACGATGAAATTGCTGCCAATGAAATCGTCCTGAAGAGTGAGCGTGATGCTGCCGCGGCCGCTGGTAACGTCCCAGCCCCATCGACTGGAATCGCCGCAGGCCTCGGTCAAGCCCTTTCCAATGTTGGCCGTGATCTGCAGAGGGAAGCATACATTCAGCAGTCCGAGGAGATTGCGTTGCGATCCGAACAGCTCTTCAAGAATCTCTTTAAAAGTCAGCGCCGTAACGCTGCCAAAGCTGGCTCCAAATACATCCCAGCCACATCTTCCAGACATGTCGGCTCTATGTTTGATGTGACTTGGATGTCCCTGTTCTCTACCTTCTCGAGCCAGATCCAGAAGTCTCACAACCTGGAGGTCAACAAACTGTGCCTTGAGGGTATGAAGCTTTCTACCAGAATTGCTTGCCTCTTTGAGCTTGCGACTCCCAGGGAGGCATTCGTGTCGGCCTTGAAGAACACTACCAACCTCAACAATCCCCAGGAAATCTTGGCCAAACACATTGAGGCCCTAAAGGTTGTCCTAGAACTCGCACAGACAGAAGGCAATGTTCTGCGCGAGTCGTGGAAAGACGTTCTAATGTGTATCAGCCAGTTGGACCGACTGCAGCTCATTTCTGGCGGCGTCGATGAGAGTGCTATTCCAGATGTCTCCAAGGCTAGGTTCATGCCACCGCAAAGATCAGAAACGTCAGACTCTCGTTCATCAACCCAGTCCAGACGCCCTCGACAGAGAGCCGGAACTGGGCCAAAGGGTTTCTCGAACGAGATTGCTCTTGAGAGTCGTTCTGACGAGGTGATCCGCAGTGTTGACCGCATCTTCACCAACACCGCAAACCTCACTGGTGAGGCCATGGTCCATTTTGCAAAAGCTTTGGTCGAAGTTAGTTGGGACGAGATCAAAGTATCGGGATCCAATGATTCTCCCCGAACCTACAGTCTGCAGAAGATTGTCGAAATCAGTTACTACAACATGAATCGTGTCAGATTTGAATGGAGTAACATCTGGGACGTGTTTGGTGAACACTTCAACAGGGTTGGATGCCACAACAACATGAACATTGTCTTTTTTGCCCTTGATTCGTTGCGACAGCTGTCGATGAGGTTCATGGAAATTGAGGAGCTGGCAGGTTTCAAATTTCAAAAGGACTTCTTGAAGCCCTTTGAGCACGTCCTTGCCAATTCGCATAATGTTACCGTCAAGGACCTGGTTCTCCGATGCCTGATCCAGATGATCCAGGCCCGAGGAGACAATATTCGATCTGGATGGAGAACAATGTTTGGTGTTTTCACCGTGGCTGCTAGAGAGCCATATGAAAGCATTGTGAACCTCGCCTACGAAAATGTCAACCTGGTGTACAAGACCAAATTTGGAGTCGTGCTCTCTCAGGGCGCTTTCACGGATCTCATCGTTTGTCTGACCGAGTTCTCCAAGAATTTGAAGTTCCAGAAGAAGAGCTTGCAGGCCCTCGAATTGCTGAAGTCAACCATTCCCACGATGCTGAAGACGCCCGAGTGCCCTCTGTATCACAAGTACAACAAGAATGGCGTGAAAGAAAACGAAGTGACCAAGGCATCCGAGAGTCTCAAGAGGTCGCAGTCCAATACCTCTGTCGAAGAGGGCTATTGGTTCCCAGTCCTTTTTGCATTCCATGATGTTCTCATGACTGGTGAAGATCTGGAAGTACGCTCGAATGCCTTGGAGTACTTCTTTGAAGCCCTTTTGAGATACGGAGGTGACTTTCCTTCGGAGTTTTGGGATATCCTATGGCGCCAGCAACTGTACCCTATTTTCATGGTATTGAGATCTCGGCCCGAAATGTCCAATGTGCTGAACCACGAGGAACTTTCTGTGTGGCTGTCCACTACCATGATCCAGGCTTTGCGTAACATGATCACCCTTTTCACGCACTACTTTGAGGCGCTTGAGTACATGCTGGACCGCTTCCTTGAGCTTCTGGCACTGTGCATCTGTCAAGAAAACGACACCATCTCTCGAATCGGCAGCAATTGCTTGCAACAGCTGATTTTAAAGAACGTGACGAAATTCAAGCCTGAGCACTGGGCTAAACTGGTTGGTGCTTTCTGTGAGCTGTTCGAGCGAACAACGGCGTATCAACTGTTCACTGCTACTACCATCACCTCGACAGCTTCCCTGGAGCCACCGCCGAACGGCCTCGATTTCGGTGGTAGTACCAGTCCTACACGTGTCGATACACCTGCAGATGAGAAGTCTCTGAAGATCAATGGAGTCGAAGACACCACCATCTCTGCAGATGGAGAGCATGTCATCCCGCCTCTGTCTCCTCGCGATGAAGACGTGCCAACGCCGCCAAGCGCTGCCACTCCTCAGCTGGAAGAGTTCAAACCCTCATCCAACCTGCAGCAGCAACCGGTAGTCGTGACTGCGGCTCGCCGCCGTTTCTTCAACCGCATCATCTCCCGCTGTGTCCTCCAGCTCTTGATGATTGAGACTGTGAACGAGCTCTTCAGTAACGATACTGTCTACGCCCACATTCCTTCGACTGAGCTCCTCCGCCTCATGGCTCTTCTTAAGCGATCGTTCCAATTCGCCCGCCGATTCAACGAAGACAAGGAGCTACGCATGAGGCTATGGCGCGAGGGTTTCATGAAGCAACCCCCCAATCTTCTGAAGCAGGAAAGTGGCTCTGCTGCCACCTACATTTCCATCCTCTTCCGCATGTTTGCCGACAATGCTCCCGAGCGACTGGAGAGTCGGCCCGACGTCGAAGCAGCCTTGGTCCCTCTATGCAAGGACATCATCGCTGGCTACTCGTCACTTGAGGAGGAAAGTCAGCACCGAAACATCATGGCATGGCGACCCGTCGTCGTTGATGTCTTGGAGGGCTTTGCCACGTTCCCTGAGGACGCGTTCAAGTCGCACATCCCCGACTTCTACCCACTGGCTGTCGAGCTCCTCACAAAGGACCTGACGCCAGACCTTCGCAACGCCCTCCTCATCGTCCTCCGCCGTGTCGGTGAGGTTGGTCTTGGCATTGAAGGCATGTCTCAGGTTCCTGACCGTCGCCGTGATAGTGTAGCCAGCCAGACCATCGAGGACGACCACGAGGCCCACGCTAGAAGGATGCTGTAGAAAATGGACTCTACCCGAGGTAGATTGCTGCGAAGATGATGGTGGCGTTGGGAAACGGGATAGAAGGTGAATGTTGGGTTTTTATTATTGGTCTGTGTTTCTAGATATTTTACCTCCCAAGGTTCAGGTTCAAGACTCGGGAGTGTGTAGTGTGCTCTTCCCCAAAATGGATGTGTCAATATATATCGGTTTTCCTGTTTTTTAATATTATGTCTTCACAATCGCATCTATAAAGAACGGGCAAATCGAATCCATGACTATCAATGAATTTGGCAAGATCTTCGTTATAAGTGCGCCAGCGTACCTGAAGGTAGCGATCTGCATTTACTACCCATGAAGGTTGAACTTCTTCCATCAACCCAGGCTCCTCAATCAATAAGTAAACACGCCCCGAGAATAAGCCAGTCACCGTGTTTGTTAATTACAAAAACCGGTCGATGTATTCCTTCAACACCGGTTCTCTCCAGTCGCCTATCCGTTGAGGCAATGTTTCAAGCCGCGCCTTGACCTGTGGATACTGCTGGACGACTGCTCGGAATAATTTGTCGAGCACGTCGTTCTTTTCTGGAGAATTGTCCATTAAAGCCATGTTGGCGATCCAGTCTTCGTAAAAGTGCACAAGCACAGATTCCAAAAGAACATCGCTCGTGTCCACCATGTTTAGGCCCGCCCACTGTAACAACCCCCGTCCAACCTGCGCAAGAAGGGCTTCTGGCATGAGGAACAGGTCAGAAAATGTCGTTTGACTGACGGCGCGAAAGTTGAAATCCACGAGTTTCGGGAGGAAAACAAGGAGGCGGTTTTGTGATATAGAGGTTTGCCGGGAGACAGGAGGCTGTGAGTTGCACGCTTTGGTAATGGTTGCGAGGATATCGTGTTGTTGGAAGATGAGACGCCAGATGACGCCGTTTCCTGGTGGTTGCTTGATCGCTTCCTCGTCACTTTCAGCCTCCTGGGGATGTCCGTTGGTGAGAAAGTCGAAAACACGGGGGCGGCTATCGGGCAAGACATCACAGTCTGCTGCGAGCAGGGACACCAGAGCCTCCTCTGCCTTTGTTGAAACGTCAATACTGTCCGCCTCCAGCCAGGCTTGTAAAAGCTGCACAACTGCGTCAGGGTGCGAGGCCAGCTGCTCAATGTCTTGATCACTTTGAGCAGCCTTTTCGAGAATGATGATGGCCAGTTTGGCGGCGCCTTGAAATGGAGGCTGAAGAGTGTTGATGAGAACGTCCCATGTCATCATGTTTACACACTGTTCAAAGGACAACGGGGCGATGAGAGTCGAGATGAGATCGAACAATGGCTTCGAGTCGCGTGTTCTTACAGTGACGATTCTGTGGATGGGAGGAAGAAGCATCTCACGGAGCTGGTGAACATTGTGCGCTGCTCAATGAGTCAGGGAAATTCGAACGCTCAACAGGAGTACTAGACAGACCTGTGACATACACTTGGATATTACCAACCAAGTCTGCATCGAGATCGTCATCGGGGTTCTCGAGAAGATGCTGAAGATGTGACTGAAGGTCTTCAAGCCTCGGGATGGGAATATCACCATTGGCAGCTCCTTCGTAATTTTGGAGCCGATCAGTTGCCATGATGGACGCTTCAAACGGCGATGATATAATATCGCGGTAGAAGTCGTTGGAAGAGGTAGCTGAATCCGAACCCGAGTGAGAAAAGAAATGAGTACCTGAGTTAAGTAAGACGTTGAGATCAGATTCTTCCTGTTGTTTCTATTGATGTACCTAGGGTAGGTATTTGATGGGACGAAAGCTCCGGCGGGGGAGCTTCTGCAGGAGGCACCTGCCCGGGTCCAGGTACGCCAATGCTGAAGCCATAGCGGGGCAGGCGTCATCCTCGATGCGCGGAGATCTTCCGCCCTAGGCACCTTCCAACATTCCACCCCGCAAAAAAATCATCGAAAAAGAGTCAGGTACAACTCGTCCGCTACATGTAATCAACCTCGCAAGTTCGCACCCTTGCAGCATATCGCAAACGAATTATCTGTACTTGCCCTCACCCATCAAATTCTGATTTCTCTGGACGGAAATAAATAACTGCCTAGCACCTGGTTGAATCCTCCCTGTCCCTCTCATGTCTCGCGGTGGTCGTGGAGGTGGTCGTGGCGGCAGAGGCGGCGGGCGAGGTGGAAGGCCAAACGTGCCATGGGACACTGGTGATGAGCCTGATGCACGGCCATCAGAGCTTTTTCCTGTGAGTCCCTCTTATTAACCACGGGAAATCAATGTCTGACTTCTCAATTCATAGCCTTACCTCGTCCCGACCCCGAAGAATCTCAGCGCTCAAGAAACACGCAGCATCCAGCATCTCCTCCTTCTCCGCCACCAGATCCACGGCTCTCCTCTATACACATCCAAGCGCACCTCCCTACATGACCCGACCGCCCCGCGAAAGCTCTACGGCCAGGACCAGATGAACGCCCGGTACGGCGTCAAGAACAAGGCCTCGCTGGACCCCTTCACCGCTGTGCCAACATACTCCCACAAGTTTGTTCGCGAAGAGCGCGCTTTGCCAGACTGGTCGCACAGGCCTGTCTGTCGGGAGCTTTTCCCCAATGAACTACTCGACACGATTGACGCGGCCGCAAGTGCTTCTACGGTACCAGGGACGTATAAACGTCGTCGACTTGAATTGAGTAGCATTAGCGCCCTGCCAAGTGCGGAAGAAGCATTCGGTCTGGCAACGGACGACATAAACGGCGACGATGCAGTTCATGGCCGCAACCTGCTTGACCGCCTCGACGCGATCAAGGACGAACAGGGCGAAGAGGGTGCCGAATTGGAGGACGAGGAGGGTCTGGAGGAAGATGACCAAGATGAAGTGTACGACGACGAAGACGCAGGAGATTACGATGCCGAGAATTACTTCGACAACGGTGACGAATTCGGCGAAGACTATGGTGATGATGGCGACGGCGAGGGGACCTTCTAGGAGCATACATCGCCTCAGGGGGATGGGAAGACGTGTACAGGGCTGAGCTTGATCTGGCACCAAGTGTGGCGGCTGCGTAGCCGAATGCGCTCTTTCTCATGTCTCACCGAAGACTGCCGTCACCAAATCTTGTATATATATACACAACTGCGCTCGATTGCAGTTGGCTTGATACCCACGCCTGAGAAGTTAAGGCGCGCAGCGAAATAATGAATAAAACGAATGCTTGGAGTACCAATGAATACCTGTTTAGGTCACAACGTCCCTCTTCACTCGAGTCTGGATGCATGCGCATGGCTTTGTCGAGGTCGGTATCTACCTGGATCCAAATCTACATAAACTCCTAAGTTCCGCAACCTCAACTAAGAATATTCACCCGTTATTACAACATGAGCTTATTTTGTTGTATTCGTACATGTCGTGAAGGACTATAGTCTTCCCATCTGGACCCCTGTAACTGTTGCTTTGATTCAACCCACGTCCTTGGCTAGTGACTTGTAACCAAAATGTATTCACAAACACTCCAGTCCCATTTCCATTAAAATGTCTACTTCCTGACCTTCCTGAGCCACACACCAAAAAAACTCCGTCCGCTTTATGCCATCATGCTCAAGCTATAAACACCAGTATCAACTATACCTGCCTGGAGCCGTGATAATCGCTCGCGGGTATCGGCAATTTGTCCAGCCTGAGCCACAATGGCGTTGCCGGTTTCGCGTAATGCGGCGAGCACTTCACCAAGCTGATCCTGAACAATGACACTGCCGGCGCTGCGGTCACGCAGGGATCGGATCTGCTCGTACAGGCCGTTTTCTACGCCAGGCATGTCGCGTTCAATCTCGCCACGATACTCGTCCAGGCGTCTTTTGTACTTTTCAATATCGTCACAGATGCGGTTGAAATAGGTGATCAGATCCTGGGCATCGGCATGAGTCGAAGCTGCATTGCCGCTGCTCGAGTCTGTTGGAGGGGCAGAACTGGCAAAGAGTCCAGTCTGGTGGTAGTGTGTGGGCAATTTGAGGTTATCGGCAGCAGCAAAAGCAAGTCTAGCATCTGCCGCATTCTTCCTGGTGAGGTCCTGCAGAGCCTTGACCGTCTGAATATCGTTGTTGAGCGCTACCTGCACGGTGCGGAACTTGGATTCAACAAACTTGACGTCTCGGCCGAGTTGTTCAATGTCCTTTTCGTGCTGGGGCATGAATTCGCCAATCTCATCCTTCATCTTCATCACGCGCATGATACCCTTGTCGAGAAGGGCAATCTCATCCTGTATGGGTTTGGCAAGGTCGTCGAATCGAGTACGGGGACGGATGTTGTCAAAGTTGATTTGCACAGCCGGGACCTGGTTTGTCGATTGACCGAGGGTAGAGCTTTGCTGAGGCTGAGTCTGACCGCTGTCAAGCTGTTAGCATCTGGTAGCGCAACTGACAAGAAATGACAGGAGAAACATACAACATAGTGCCGGCAGGTTTCGCCTGCGACTGCCCAAAGGTATTGCCAATGGTGGTATTATTTTGTGTGTTGACAGCTGTAGTTCCCCCAAAAAGACTGCTTGTTTGTGTCGGTTGTTGCGTTTGTTGTTGATTTTGCGCCGGCTGACCGAAGAGACTGGTGCCTCCTCCCACAGCAGAAGCTGGCTGGGGGGTCGTCGTGTTTCCGAAGAGGCCGCCAGGTTTGCTTCCGAAAGCATTCGTCTGTTGCTGGTTATTCGTCGTTGTGTTGGCGGCAGCGTTGCCAAAGAGGCTGCTTCCTCCAGCTGGGGTAGTACTTTGTTGGGTGTTGGTATTGGCGGCGCCAAAGAGGCCTGAACCACCGGCTGTCCCCGTTCCCGTTGTCGTAGACTGCCCGAAGATGCTGCCTCCCGTTGGGGGCTTGGCTGCGGCGCCAAAAAGAGAGTTTGATGCCATGGTGGTTGTCCCTGCAGCCGCGCCTATGCCCGTACCGCCGGCCGTCGTCGTCGCAGTCGTTGATGGAGTTGAGCCTGAGCCAAACAGTCCACCAGTTGACGTGGCCTGAGGAGTAGGAGATTTCCCACTGATATATGATCGGCAGTGTCAGCAATGCCTTGCAGCTCTTTGTTGGGCTTGTGGCGGAGAGCTTGACGGACGAGGTTGGTTTGTTTGTTTGTCGACGGGGAGCGACAGACGGATGAAAGAAGAGACGGGAGCTTTGCTTACAAGGCGTTGGCCGCGCCGGTGTTAATGGTAAGACCGCCTGCTGGGCCGCTTGCTGATCGAGTCAGTGACATGTCCAGACGGCAAACAAAGCAAGAGTGACGTGTTTGCGACGTGAGGTCAAAGAAACGATATGTACTTTTTTTTTGCGAGGCGGCGCCGCAGGGAAGCTAAAGCAGACGAGAAGGGTGCATGGACCCGTTGCTTGGGGGTCTCGGTGAGTGCTGGAGGTGAGACCGCGCAGCGCGTCTGAATCTCGGTGAGATGCAGCGGAGAAACTCCGGCGCGACCATAGCTGCAGTGCTTTGCTAGGAAAGTATGGAGCTCTGGGGAGCTTGACGTCGTTACATATCGCGACATTGAAACATCACAATTGTACCTCTTACCCCGATAACGACATCTCCGAGTCTGCAAAATCGCAATAATGGATATCGACGAAGACGACGATCTTTACGTGCCCGAGGAGCCCAAGATCGAGCCTGTTGAGGACAAGAAACCAAAGTCTGACGATCTCGAAGAGGGTGAAGAGGAAGATGAGGGCGCAGCTATGGACGAAGACGACGACGACTCAGTTCGTTTTTGCTGATGTACTTGTGTGTCAGAATACGCAACGCTGACTTGGATCCAGGATATCGACATTATCACCGAGCGCAAGGATGGCAGCAAACCAGCTCCTCCACCGTACGTTTATTCACTTTGCGACGCGCGACAGACAGCGACTGACCTCATTCAAGTCAAACGAAATACAGCGACATTCGTAATATCCCACAACGGACAGCGTCAACAGACGTCACCGTAAAGCCAGCCCCGCCCAAGAAGGATGACGATGCCAGACAATCTGCTGCTCTCAACGTTGCCGCACCCAGCGCCGACAAGACGTCAGAAGCCGCTTCCAAATCAACCATTGATATTAATGCGACTCCAATTCACCCCGCTTCTGGGAAGCCCATAACCCAACTCAATATTGATGAAGGTTGGTTCAATCCTCGGCCGCACCGTCCAGGATGACACAACTAATCACAGTTATAGACCTCCCTGAGAACGACAAGCCCTGGCGCAAACCCGGTACCGATATCAGTGACTACTTCAACTACGGCTTTGACGAATTTACATGGGCTCTTTACGCCGCCAAGCAAGAGTCCGTCCGGGGCGAGTTTGGTGCTGATGTATTTGCCAATAACAACAAGAAGTTGATGGAGGATTTCAACAGCATGATGATGATGGGGGGCATGGGTATGGGCGGCGGCGGCGGCGGTAGTGGCGGGGCTTCGAGCGGTATGCCTGGCATGGACGGAATGCCTCCTGAGATGCAGGCTATGATGCAGCAAATGATGGCTTCTGGGATGGACCCCAGCCAAATGGACCCCAGCCAGATGAACGCCATGTTCGCAGGCATGCAGAACGCAGGCGGAGCTGGCGGCGGAGGCCAAGGTGGCCAGGGAGGCAACTTTGGTGGTGGTTACGGAGGCAATCAGGGTGGCTTCGGATATGACCAGAATATGTCTGGTGGAGGGGGAGGAGGCGGTCGCGGAGGATACGGCGGCGGAGGTAGAGGACGAAGAGGACGTTGGTGAGCAAGGTCACAGGATGATGTCTCTGAATGGAAGGAAAGCGATGATGGGCTTTGTTGGTTTCATGGACTGGGAAAATCTGGCGTTGGGGCTTCTGCCATTAGGCATCAATTGATAGACAGGCATGCAACACATGATACGGGTGGGCAATGATGGATATTAGTTAGGTATATAACCTCATTCTGTTTGAGCGAGCCTTTGAGTGGTGCAGTAGAGTCTAAGACGAGTAGCTGCTCTACGCAACTCTGGCAGTTCTGTTCATTGCATGTCATCTCGTCTCAGTCTATAGAGGAGAAATATACAGCAAGCTGAGAGATGCTGTCGCAAGTTGAGCTTGGGATGATTAATCGGATCCTCTTGGAATAGCTGTCGAGAAGATATTAGTCTACGGATGACTTCTCAACTAACCTTACCTATGACCACTGATGATAGCCTGCCAGTCATGATAAATGGAACAAAGATACAATCATCTGGCTCTCCGCTTCGCATATGAGGTTGGTTTTTCAAGCCATCTTGAAGACAATAATCATCATCTCATCGGCCAATTAATAGCGAACTGCCTACTTCCCTTTCGATCTTCCTCATGCTCTTCGCCGCCTCGAATGCAGCCGTTCGTACCTCTTCGCCCAAGTCAGACTCGTGTTTGCCAAGCTTCTCAAGCCGCTCAAGCCAGGGACCCCAACGCCGTAGGCACAGGGTGGGCGGCCCGGTATACAGAGGACCTCCTTCAGCCCAGTTTGCTGTGTCCTCTACCGGGACATCTCTGTAGCCCAGGTTTTCTCGCGCCCACCGCAGGAGGGATTTGGCGCCGTAAAAGATCCACGTATAGGCGATCTTGACCCTCAGATCCGATATGCCAGTCTCCTCAAGTCCTGCTCGCAGGGCATCCATGGCCGTAGCCCAGAGGCCACCCACACCTGCCTTGAGGCACCGAGCTAGGAAGTTGTTGGTGTTTTGCCATACCTCAGCTTTCCATGGGGTGAGGGTTTCTGGTGCGTAGGTTGGGTCATTTTCACCGGACAAGTTAGTTGGAGAGGAGCGTCATTCGAAGAGTGTTGGAGAGGGCTAAAACATACCATCCCAGATCGAGTCCATGCATTCAGGAAGGAGAGGCAAGTCTCTCCAGACACGTACTGAAGCCTTTGCACTTGGTTAGGAAGAAGGTGGCAATATTCAAGCTGATTAATACTAACCCCTCATACTATCAAATCTCCCTTTGCGCAATGCTGGACATTTTCTGCGATGTTGGTGAGACGCTGTTGTATCTCACTTGTAACGCCAGGACTCCGAGCAATGTCGATAGGTAATTTTCAGCCTCTTTCCTTTCTTCAAGAGGAGGACAGAGAAAGTCGAGCTGGTAAGCGGCCTCTGTCGCGGTTTCCAGCGTGGCCGGATGCATCGCGTGGTTGAATGTGTCGGGTATGGCCATGTCCCGTTCGGTGAGACTTTTGAGGCGTATCAGCTCGAGATCAAACAAGCTATTTGTACCCTGCGACGCCGAGTTCTTGGTAGCCGAGTGATCTCGGCTGAGGTCTTGAAGAGGTTTTGTTCGAGGATGATGCTGCCCGCTACCACTGTACGGAATAGACGAGGCCGAATTCCAGGGTTGCAATGGACAGAGAGGGGAGAGGAATGGGAAATGCACAAAACGGACTCTCCCAGTGCATTTGAGGCTCCTGCGAGAAAGGCTACGATGACTTCAGCCTGGAGCTGCCTTGTCTCCCTGTCTCGAGCGGGCGCTAAACAACCAACACGACCAACAGCCTAACGAGTTGTTTCCATCCACTTGCTCCCAAGCCATAATTGAATGGGCCTTTTACATGGTCGGAATGGCGCCTAGATTCCTATTTTATGGTAGATTCAAGATGATAACCGATCTGTTTTGAACTTCTCGTCACTTAATCTCGGGTCTTCGTCCAATATGGCATCTACACGAACCTCAGAATCATCAAGTTGCAACCATTGTGAACAAGCGTGCTGGCCTTGGCAATCATCAATCTTTGTGGATTGGTGTGAACAAATTATAATAGAAAAGTACAATTAATCCAAATACTGGCTGACCTTGAAGAACTGCTCGGTCCTCGCCAACTAGAGCCACCTTGGATTCAATGGTCGACTTGAAGCAACAGGTTTTCCATTAGAATACGAGATACGCACTGCCTACAACACAAGATGGTCTCTACCTGGTTACATTCTGGAGAATACAAGCATGAAACAAAGAAACAAAGAAACAAACAAACAAACAAACGCCTACCACCCTTGCATAACCCCCTTCATCTTACACATCCATCTTCAAGCCCACGTTTACTCCTCAGTAAGCAGGTCTGTTCCAGAGATCCCGCCACATAGTCTTGAAGCGACCCGGCGCCGCTCCATCAGAGCTCTGGCTGACTTGGCTCGGTCGACGGGTGACGTTGTTGACCATGCCGCCCCCGATGGGATCTCTCGTGGTCATTACACGGCGATTGTAGTCTTGTTTAGGGATTCAAACGATTAGAATACCTGGTCACAGAGCTTGCTAGGTTGGAATTGGACTTACTGGAGGCATTGTTTCTCTCGGGGTGGTTAATCACCGCGTCGTATTTGGCTTTGGCTTTCTCTGCGGCAGTGGGCATGTTGATACTATTCACGAGGGATAATGATGTACGTTTGTTTTGAAGCACTTTGATGAATGGTAGTGTACAGGTTTATGTGTATCTACCCCTCTTTTGTATCCCTCCCATTCAACCAGGGATTCAGCCCTTACTTAAATATCAACCGCTCCCAATTCTGGTCTCGTGATGGGCGCTGACCCCTCACGACGCGGGGTGGTAAGAATGACATCAACTGGCCTGTGATTGGAGAGCCGCCGCCACAAGCAATGCTCGATTCGACAAAAGATCAGAGGTTCGCGATGTAACACTGCTTGCGAGGGATTGCACTTGACGTCAAGTGGGAGATGATGGGGGGTGCGGTCAGTCAAGTGGGATACGGTTCTTCGGGCATAGGCGGTTGTAACTCAAGATGGCATTCGTTGGCGAAGAGACTTGCGAGGTACCAGAAGGACATGAACATCAAGATATGAGTGTATCTCTAAGAATTCTGTCCTATAGTTGTTGGTGGAAGAGTTCATTGCCCTTCATCCTGTGTACAACCACACAGTAGCTATATTCTATACACATAATGCTCGCAACACTCTACAATTCCGTCTATCAGTGACTTGATATTCTCACCCTCAGACATGCCTTCCTCGGTTCTTCATCTCACTTCACCGACATGGTCAGCTCTCGCCACTTCTCATCCGACGCCGCCAACTCCTCCGCAACACGCTTCGCATGCGGAATCGTATCCCGCCCAGCGAGAAGCCGCACCGGCGGCTCAGCCTCTCCAGCAACCCTGACAATGAGGTCCGCAACACCACCAGGCGACGACCACTGCGACCTGGACTGCGAGAACACCTCCCAAAAGGCCCCGACAGTCTGCCGGTACGGCTCGCTCACCTCGACCTCGCTCTTGGACGTGGCCGACCACTCCGTGTCCATGCCCCCCGGCTCAACCACCGTCACCTTGATCCCCAGCGGCGCAACCTCCTGCTGTAGACACGTCGAGAAGCCGCCCAGCGCCCACTTGGCCGCCTGGTACGCCGCGTATCCCGGCGCGGTGACGCGGCCACCGATGGAAGACACTTGGATAACGTGTCCGGACTTTTGCCCGCGCAGCACGGGGAGGACGGCCTTTGTGACGTGCACTGCGCCCAGGAAGTTGACGTCCATCTGCGCCCGGAAAGAGTCGAGGCTCGTGTCTTCGATGGACGCAAAGTCTGCGTAGCCGGCGTTGTTGACGACGACGTCGATGCGTCCAAACGTCTTGACTGCTGCGTCTACGGCGCTGAGGACCTGGTCGTTGTCGGTGACATCCAGAGGCAAGGCGATGAATTGCTCTCGGCCGTACTTTTCGGCGAGGTGGTGGAGAGAGTCTGGCTTTCGAGCCGTGGCAGCGACGACATCGCCGTTGCTGAGGATCTTCTCGACAAGGGCGAGACCGAGGCCGCGGGTTGAGCCGGTGACGAACCAGACTTTGACCATGTTGAGAGTGGCTTCGTGTAAGTGGGCAGCTGGGCTTTAAAGGAGTAGTTCGTGATGCTGATGGCAAGATGAATGATGAAGACGGTTGAGAACCCGAGTGCAGGTGAGCGTTCTACCCAACCCTCTTATATACTCGCAGACAAAGAGCTCCCAACATTTCCATTCTTGTAGCCAAGACAGCTGGAGACCTGAGATACCTAACTCCGGTGCGCATCTTGCTCTTGCCCCAGAGTTATCTCCGTCCTTTTGATGGTGCCCAATAGACAAAATGAAGCAGTCGAGAGCTGGTACCCGGAACTCCGGACTCCGGTGCATTGAGTGAGACGGCGCCGTACATGTACCCACTGCATCATCTTATGGCCTTGGGTTAGTGTCGTTAGCTACTGCACAAGGTGCATCGTGAGTGGTTACAGGCAAGCCAAGCAACAATATTCACGAAGAGATTCTCCCTATGGTATGGGGAAGACGGCACTGGTCTAGACCTTGGTGATATGGACCCCTTTGACCATTGTTTACACATCGTCCCGCTAGTATGTATATGCACATACACGAAGGATTGCCGAGTCCACCTATTGGGGAGAGCTTGAGGTGATTAAGATGAAAACGATTTCTGGCCCAGCCGCCCTCTCATCGTCTGTCCCATGGCCAAGTTCGCAAGTATGAACTGGAAGTCTTCTACAAAAGGTCACGGTTATCCGGGCATCTTTGTAACCAAGCCTTCTGCTCGAGTTCTTGATCCAACTGTATACTTGTCATGTTGAAAACACCAAATCGGGCTCGCCCTTAAACAAGTCAAAGCCTTCACATGACGACACATCCAATCTCAGGCTGATGAGTCTTACTTTTGGAGGCGTCCCCCGGCATCTTCGGTTCGTCTACAAGATCCTTCCAGTAGACACGGTCCTTGATGCCTATGCTGTGGCTACGGAACACGTCGGCCATGACCTGCAAACACTCCTCATTCTCCTCGTCCATGGCCAACAGCGTCAGTCCGATATTCTTATTCTTGGAGTAGAAATTATCTGTCTCGTACATCTTCACCCAGATTGGGTTGCGTCGAGCCCGGAGCGTATCCTCGACGTAGAAGAAGAAGAGGAAGAACTCGGAGGTGATCCGTAAATAGTTTGCGCCGGAGAGGGGATGCCTGCCGCAGATGTCGTTGCTCACGTCGTACTGGACATAGGCGAGAAGATCCATATTCGTGAGCTTGACGTGCTCAGGTCCCCCATCCGTGGAACTGTTTGTAGGAAATAAGTCTTCGAAATCCGGAGCCAGGTAGGGACGTCCGTTCTGCGGGTTGTCTCCCAACCGGGCATGTTCATTTGCTGAGATCCTTTTATCTATTGAAAACGATGAGATGGATGCCAAGTCTTCATCCGTCATGCCCGCTGCTCTCGCGCTCTTAACTAATTCCGTATCGTCGAATCGAATTTCCCCCGTGTCCGGGTCTTTGGACTGCTTCACCTGGGAGATACGGGCCATCCAAAGAATGTTTTCCGAAGACAGTTCGCTGTCGGGGATGATGTTGGGATTCCAGCGCGCCTTGCGATACGACAACAGGTGCGACTTTGTTTTGCAGATGGTGTTGCGCGTCATTTCGTACACCCCATGAATGTCTCCGCATCTTCTTGCATATCGGGCGGGACGAGAACGAGTCTTCTTGAGTGTGGTTTTCAATGTAGATGTCACCTCTCTTATTCGTGTGTGAAGCTTCTGGGCAAAGTCCGACGTCGGAGGCTCACCTTTGCTAAAGAAGTCTGCGGCAAAGTACCGCTCCAGGGTCGCGTACATTTCGATGGGCTGCTCAAGGTACCCCTTTTTAACGAGCATGTTGTGCATATGCATACACAGAATCATCTCCGGGAAGCGTATCCACAACGCCATGCCGACGGCGTAGGTGAGTTCGAGAGCCTCCATCAGGCTGGCACCGCATAGGAAGGGCGAGAAGTCCCAGAGGCCGTTCGAGGGTGAGTCGGGGAGTTGCCAAGGAGCGAACCACTGAGGCAGAGCCTTGTAGTCAGGTTCCCCCAGCCACCGGCTGATGCGGACCTGCATCGACCCGAGCGCTGTGACAAAAATATTGCTACGACCAGGATCTTCATCGAGAAGTTCCCCGCGTTCGAGACAATATGCCAGAACGCGTATACCTTCAATGAGTCCGTGTCCGCGATTCTTCTCATCACGGTCCAGGAAGAGCTTAATATCACGTCTAGGATGGAACCCCGGAGCAGGTGCTTCAAGCGCGTGGCCATGGAACAAACTGAGAGACCAGCCGCGCGATACCGTCAGCGAGTCGGCAATGCACTGAAGCTGAAAGACATGATGCGGACGGATCTTATCGCGCACATCGGTGCCAGGCTCCTCCATGGCCAGATCCGTCACTGCGGCGGCAAACTCGTTCAGGCCAGAGATAATGCGAGGCCCGTCCCCGGGGCTGGCAGGAGACCAGTCCACGTCTTTGAACTCATGTCGATTCCCTTTAACAAAGATGAGAGAATAGAAATTGACGATGTCGTACAGCCACTTAATCATGTAAGAGCGGCGCCACGTGATCCTTTCTGCATCGGTCGCCTCTTGGAGATTGAAGTTTGGATCCCAGTCCCCAATCTCCTTGAGCATGGCACGCGAAGGTTTCCCACTTCGAGTTTTCTGGAAGTCGACGACAAAGTCAAGCAAGGCACGATAGGCGTGGATGAGGAAGTGCTCCTCGAGATCCACGTCTCCTTGAGCCAACCGCTCTTCGGAGTCCCTCGAAGCGGTCCGCATTCTGAAAGAGCCCTGGTGCTTAATCGGGTCGCCCCGAGTGACGGTTCTTATGATGGTGTCGTACGATTCGTGGCCTGGGAAATCCAGAAGGATGGTGA
Organism: Rugonectria rugulosa; assembly: GCA_023509875.1. Lineage (NCBI taxonomy): Eukaryota > Fungi > Ascomycota > Sordariomycetes > Hypocreales > Nectriaceae > Rugonectria > Rugonectria rugulosa. The sequence continues at coordinate 28,963 of JALNIO010000048.1, forward strand.
ATTCCACTCGTTGAATCATGGCAATGGCCACCATCGACACGGTGCCAGCCACGGCGCTGTTGAGACCATCGTAGGCGACCTGCTTCCACACGCCCTGAAGGTGCTGTCGAGTCTCGATTATTTCTCTCATCAGGGCGTAAATGGCGAGAAGATAGTCCGTGATAACGTCGTCCTCGCTCTCGAGAATCTTGTAGCTTTCTATGGGAATCTTGGCTAAAGCTGGCTCCTTGCCCTTGACTCGTGCCTGCTTCTTGCTCTTCTTGTTACTCTTGCCCTTCTTCCCTCTACCCGGACGTGCCTGCCGGCGCTGAGTAGAAGCGACATTTTGGCATTCGTCAGCAGATGCACCGGATTCTTCTTCACCTCCTTCTCCCTGGGAGTCGGAGATTCCCAGCACATCAAACTTGTTCTTGGGGGGCAGGTTGTTCAGGTCTTCTGGACTCAACTCGTGGTCTTTGCGTTTCTTGCCTGATAGCCAGTCACCTCCCCCCAGGATGTCAAAGACTTGCTGAAGAGAATCGATGAAGTGTTTGTGCGTGATGTTGTGCGACACAACTTTGGGGTCTGGGTTGGACGAGCTCCGCTGATGGGCAGCCCATGCCAGCGTTCTCGCCTTGATGACGGACTGCAACTGGGAAAATACCGAGGGCGGAGTTGGCTCTGTGGCATACTTGGCAATCAACTTGGCCATGTTCACCAGACCGGCAACGGTTGTCTGGCCAGTCGTGTTTGGCCCCTTGGGCTCGTCGCTCTGGTCGAACTTTGCGGGACCGAACGTGATGATGGTGTTGGAACTCTGGATGATCCATTGTAGGATCTGCTTTGTATCACGCTTGTAGGCGACGTAGTCATCATACGAAGTCATCGTGCAGAGCGTAATGGATGCCTGATACTATCATGTACCGACGATTCTTTAGCGATGAAAAGATATCGTTCCAGGAACAAGGCAGAGAATCAAGATGGTCACTGGCAATGCGGGCATTATCGGATAATTGCCGGTCCGTATATGTATATGGTTACACAAGGCTGAAGAAGGAGGTTATGTATTGGTATAAAAAGCAATGCTTGTATTGCTGCGAGGGGGTGGCGTTGAGGACGTGCTGATTGGCCAGGGGTAATGAATGATTGGATAGGAGCGCCATATCTGATGGGACCCTTTGGGCGCTTCCACTAATGAAATGCATGTCTGGGTAGCATTAAGATGCTACCATGCTACCCAAGTCGATATTGTTTTCGTGGGATATGTTGCTCGTAGATGGACAGGCGATCAGCCAGTGAATAGCAGGTCAAACCTCGCGAAATCGCTGTAGTCTTGCAGTAAATGTATGGTAAAGGCGGCTAGTAGATAAAATGAACTCTGGCTTGGCAAATTGAAAGGGCCACATTGTTAGGGAGTCGTATTGATTGTGCTGCATGCTGACAGACCGGTCTAGATGCAACCAGCTATACCGAGGTGATCCATCATTGTGCATGTAGAGTACCTAGGTACGTTACTGCTGCATGAATTCATGACCATTTTTGTATCGGCCTCAAGAACAAAGCAGAAAAGAATCTCTATCGGCTTTGATCTAACTACTACCTAATAATGTTTACATTTCGAGATGACTAGCTCTTTTACATAGGTACTGTATGTCACATATATAAACGATAGAGGAGACCATTCTCATGACATAACAAGAGGGGTTTCATTTCCTCTTTCATTTGACCACATCTGTTCTACATTTTCCTCCTCCTCTTTCATACTTCCCTCTTTTCATCTATAAACAGACAGTCTCAACTGGTGCCAAGTCGATCCTACCCAAACTGGGAGTGGGAATGACACTCCCAAGCCAACGTCATTCGGTCGTCGATATTTTATCCTAAAGTTGCGTAAGGAGTGAGTCTTGAATACTTATAGACTTCTCTATGCTCTGGATCCAAAGTGCAGTCTTAACGAGAGTGGCAAATGCAATATCATCTTGAACGGGTATCATGTAATCGCGACATACGAGACATCTACTTCTTGACTATTCAGAATCCTCATATGAAAGCTCGCATCTACATACAAGTATTAGAGCTTTAGCCCTTATCAATCCTCTTGTTCATCGATGGGATCGTCCTACCCAGCTTCCAGATGCCGAGAACGAGAATGCAGAAAACAAGAGCAAACTCGGATCTGACTTGAAACGAGCTCGTTACAACTCCGTTCCATTCTATTACTTTCCCTCTCAATGCGTAGATCTCAAGAACTAACCCCAAGACACAGCCAACACAAGCCTACAAGCACAGCCTGTACCCATTCGCAGCACACCACCGCTCAAAAGCCCTCCCGCTCTCCGTCCCCATCATCCCCCTCTCGCACTCCGCCGTCCCATCCCTCCACAGCACCGCAAACCTCGTCCCCCCCCTCAGGTCCATGGCCACCGACGCAACATCCGCATCCTCGTCCTCCCCCTGCCGCCTCCTCCGCAGCGCCCGCTCCAGCCCGGGGTACTGCCCGCGCAGGTCAAACGCCCGGCTCCCGTCCCAGCGCTGCGCGACAAAGGCGTCCCCGTGGCCGAGCCAGAGCCCCTCGATGGACGCGTCGCCGCCCGTGTACTTGTTGAGGAGCTGCTCCGTCACGTGCGAGGGAATGTCCCACTTCTCGACGCCCGACTCGGCGCGGATGTAGAAGTGGCCGCCGCAGCCGAGGGAGAGGAAGCGCGGGCGGGCAACGTCCTGGTCGTCGAGGAAGATGGTCAGGTCCTCGTAGTCTTGGAGTTCGCTGTCGTCTGGAGAGCACGCCACTGTCAGTACAGGGGGAGGTGAAACAAATAGAGAGAGAGAGGGGGTGTCCTGGAGAAACTTACTAAAGGATTCAACATCACCTCCACGGGGACGTGTGCAGCGAAAGAACTGGTCGCTAGGCCCCAAAACGACATAGATACTGGGGTTGGTGTCTCTTCCCCAGTGGTGCTTCTGCGCGTTCGGAGCTCCTCCTGGGCTCGAGAAACGGTTACTATACGGCAAGGTCAGCGATGACTTCCCCAGACGAACCTCGACAAAGGGCTACTCACCCGCAGCTCATGCTAGGACCGGTGAAGAAGTACGTATTGCCACAAAGACTCAACGCAGGGTTCTCGCCCGGTCTGACGTTTGAGGAAGCCATCTTCTCAGATCCGTCTTGAAGTTCAAGGTAAAATAACGCCGTCGAATATCTCTCAACGATCAAACAAAAGAATTCCTTGTCGAGCTACTCAAGACAGACCCGACCTGGCCCCCCGTACTTATACTTTTCCCCTCTCGCTCAACCACGCGCGAGAAACCATCTCACTGCCTCGTCACCTACTACCACTACTCTTTGAACAGATGGAAAACACATACCATGAACGTGCCCCAAGGTCCGCGTCACGGAGGCAGCCTCCCATCGGCGCGGTCATTTCGGGACCACCGGTTTGTTTGTCCCTTCCGTCACATCTCCCCCTTTTCCGGTAACGGTAACGGCACGAAGTGCATCGTGGCACAGGACGCACCGGAGACACCATGTCGAGCAACCTCGTCCGTCGGATACGCGGCCGGACAAACAGTTGCAAGGAACGGTGCTCCGACGGTTACATCCGTCTGTGTGGATGACATGAACCGATATCCGCAGCGAACAAGTGGCATTGATAGGGGGTCAGGTCAGGTCAAGATCAAAGGTATTGTATTGCAAGGTGTAGTACTATCTCCTGTCAAAATGAGACAGTTGCACAGGGTATCATCCATGCTCCAAATCCAACAGGCCCAATCGTAGAGCCCTCAACCAATTTGTAATCGTAGTTTTCTTTCAGGTTCATCATCATCAGCTGCAAACTAAACCGGCCGTTGGCACCCTTTGAAACAGAATCATGAGCCAAGTAACCCCCCCAAAATATACGCCATAGACACCCTAAATAACACAGAAACAAGGCAGTCAATGACACAGCACGCGCTGTGCAGCCATCCACTGAAACGGAAAAGAGGTCGCACCGCTCAGTCACTCCTCAAGTAGGAATGAACTTTTGAGAATCCTTCTCCTGCTCGGAAAACGACTGTGAAAATGCCGCCAGACCTGCAACGATGCCACAAGCCATGAAGAGCACGGAAATGATGGACCAGATGATACCCCAGCACTGCGAGGAGCCGCCGTACCGCTTGGCAAAGACGCTAGCATCAGACGAGTTGACTTTGCGAAGAATCAGGTCGTCGCAGATATCCCAGACACTGTACAACGAAGACATAACGCCGATGAAGAGAACAACGAAGCGTAGGGCCTGCGCGTGCGAGATGAACCAGCACGCCACGAGCAGGCCGACGGCCAAGAGGACAGTGAGGATGGTGAGCCAGTCACGCTTCCCCCACCAAAGAGTGAGCAGGAAGCAGGCGGCGAGGACAAAGCTGGCGACTTTGCTGGCGACAATGTTGAAGCCACAAAAGATCAGGAGAGCGCCGATGAGCGATGAACCTAGGTAACCGGCGGGTAATGTGATGGCGCTCTTCCCGCCGACCATGTGGGTAACGCCGCCTTCGTTGGGATCGAGACTGATGGACTTTACATGACCTCCGGTGAGGACGGCGGTGATAGCGTGACCGAACTCGTGAAAGGCAATGACCAGCATCTGGAGGTTGAGAGAATGTTATTAGTACAATGTTTCAGTACTCAACCACAGAGCCATGCGGTGGATCGTGTGTGTGCTCAGTACGAGTATCGCACATCGCAAGAGACGGATCATGTGCTATATGGCAGCAGAGAATCTGCAACGGTGGAATGGGCTGTGCGCTTTGTACATACCTTGAAGGGCCACAACACCATGCGAACATAGGGCACGTTCCATAGAATAGCAATAACAACGACATATGCAGCGATGACGCCCAAGGTAACTTGCTGTGTATGGTTCGGGTGCGAGAGGTTGCGGCGCATGAGGGCGGAGTGAACATCAGCATCGGACTTGGAAGCGAGCTGGACAACGCCGATGCGGAAGGGCGCTGCGGAGAGCGCCTGTACGAGGGCTGTTGGAGCCATGGTGGTTGGGCTCAGCGATCGGAACGAGGGACAGAGAAGATGTTGATTGAGCGAAGGGATCGGTTTATCGTGTGTTGTATCTTTATGTTGAAGAAGGGAGATTTCTAGGGCGTCAAGTAGATGATGGAGGATGAAAAAGAAGAGAGTGCTTGGATAGTTGGCAGCGACGAGACAGCGGCATTTGCCTCGTCATGCTTGGCCCTTGTTGATTTTAAATTCCTTGGTGTGGGAGGTGTTTCGGTCTTGGCCGTCTGGGCTGCTTGCGTTTGAGTGTGACGCGGCACGGACACTGACAATTCGCAAGTGGTTGAGGCGGAGCAGACACCGCGCCTCGCGTTAGTGTGGCTGGTGGCCCTCACGTGGCTGTGATTGGCCAATATTTATAGGGTTGCTTGACATTTGAGCGGCCCCTGCCAATCATGTCCTGATCCAGTCTGGAAAGGATCTACGTCATTCTTGAACCCCCAAAGTTCAAGTACCTATTAAAGTACCTGCCTGCGAAAGACATCCAAGTGTCAGATGAAGACTACCTATCATTTCAACTGTCTAGAAATCCAGAAGACGATATCCACCGGCATATTCCTCGGCCTACCCAGAGTTGCCTTCATTCTTCTCAAAGCCGGTCCAATCGTTGACATGATGTTGGCGTGTCCATGTTAAACTCCCCGCCAGACTTGACATTGATTAGCGTACGGTCCCTTAAACGCTTCACGACGGCAGTTGTCAACTCTTCTAGCTCTTCTTGACTAGCCTCAAATCCATTTACGAATACAAGACATCGACTCTGGCATGCGTGAACAATCATGAACCCGTCTCATCTCAGCCCTATTCATCCCACCATCTCCAGTCCTGCTGTAAGGAGTCCTTGCTTACCTGCTCATAGCTCTCTTCCCCGCGGCATCCGCGCTCCAACAACCCCCTGCCCCAAAGGACAGTTCGTCCCCCCCTGTGACGAAACAGTAACCTGAGCTGCCCCAGAAAATACAGGCTTCAACCTGCTAGAATACGAACAACCTTACGGATTACTGTACCGCAATATCGACGTTGGCCCGACATCCATACCAACCAAGAAAACAATGATCCTGGTTTCTGTGGACCCGTCTCCTGTCATCCGCCAGGCAAGCAAAAACAACAGTTGGCATCTTGTGTCCTTTCATCATCCGGATGTTCGTCCAGCTACGAATACGTTGATACATTACCAACGCCAGACCAACCATTCAAGCCATTTCGCAAGGGTAGCTGCCACCAACAGACCACCGAGCCGTCTCCATTCTTGATCCCACCCCCAAGGTGCCAGACAAAGCCAGAGGATAAGATAGACAGACCACCGCCATCATGGTCTCATCAACAGCCCCTCAGCTTCCCCCCCTCAGCCCTTCTTTGGCTTCACCTATCCTCGACTCCCTCGATGCCATTATGCCGTACGATTACGACAAGCAGAGCTACTGGCACGATCGCTTCACCTCGGAGTCATCCTATGAATGGCTCCTCCCGTCCGAGGACTTTATGCGAATGTTGGAGCCCATTCTTTCCAAGTTCCCTGCCGATGCACCCATTCTACATCTGGGTTTCGGAACGAGCGATCTCCACAACCACTTCCGCTCCCGTGGCTTCACCAACGTCCTCAACGTCGACTACGAACCTCTCGCCGTCTCCCGCGGACAAGATCTTGAGCGCAAGCAGTTTGGCGATGTGCAAATGCGTTATTCCGTGCAGGATATCACGCAGCTGTCTTTCGATCCTGAGGAAAAATTCCGTCTTGTCGTGGACAAGGGTGCCGTCGATGCCGTGGCCTGTGGTGGTGACGACCTACTAAGCCGAACGGTAGCCGGCGTCAGGAACTGGCTCTCCGGCCCCGATGCCGAATGGGTTTCCTTGAGCTACTCGGCATCGCGTTTCGAGATTGACGGGTCGCCGTTCGACGTCAACCTTTTGGAAAAGATCCCTACTCCGAAGCTCAAATCATTGGACCCTGACATCTTTTATTATTGCTACCATCTTCTTCCCAAGCGGGTTGACCAGCCTCCACAGGGGTTGTAAACGGCCGAACCCGTTCAAGTGCGGGCCGTGGATCCTCCTCGTCAACACGGAGGACATCTATCGCCCAGTAATTTCAACTCTTTCTTCTTTTTTTTTCTTTGTATTAATTCTCCTCGGCCTCGGCATTCCCATGATGGGTTGGTTGGAGTTGCAACCGTCGCAATGCAACCGGGGTTCCCTCCGGTGACCCCTGGAACTTAATTTGGACTACTACTTCTTGCCGGTATATATTGTATCCGAATCTGCGTTCTGTTCCAGATGTTTCCTCATATCAGTACCCATCATGTCTCACTTTCATGAGAGCCCCTTTCAGGCACGACATCAACATAGCCTTTGTTCACCTAGATCAATGGCTACATGTAGCCAACTGGAGCGCTTGAGGAACAAGCCAAGCCATAAAAGTTGAAGTCAATTAGTATTCATCAGATCAGACGTCCCTATGTTTTGATAGCTTGTCATCATCCTCTAAACAGGACGATACGCAATAAAATCGTTACGACAATTGATGATAGTCAACAATTATCATTCTTCTGTCACCAAACTTGTGTCATAAACCAAGAATTCTCCCACGAGCCTTTCGAATATCTTAACGTTTCGTCAAGGGGCCGGGCGAGTGGTCAGGTAGTCGTTGTTCTTTGACCGACCACGAGTTCAGTTCCAGTGATGAGGCATGGCTGTCCTTGCTCGGCTGCCGTCTCAACTCGATAACGCCCGCATCGGCACTCTCGATGTCTTCAATATCCCCGACACAGTTGCCTTTTCCTGGTTTAGTCCCATTCTTCATGGTTATACTCTCTGTATAATAGTGAGGAGAGAAATCGCCGTTTTTGAAGTATAACCTGAGCAGAGGGCGCAGCGCCGGAACGTTGCCACAAATGACTCCCAGGTTCGCCTCCACGGCCGTCCAGATCCAGAGAAAGAAACCCTCCCAAGTAACATCGTAGGTTTTGTCGGTAACGTAGTGGGACCAGTAGGCTCTCCAGCAAGCTGCAAGGATGACGACGACACCGCATCCGAACAGCAGAGCGAGAACGACTCGTTCGTGTCGAGGGAGGCGCAGCGTGAACAACGTCGGCAGAGGTAAAACGACGGCGATCACGTCAGTGATGATAGTGGTGATTGCTTGGCTTCTAAAGGGAGGTCAGTGAGACGGACAGGACTAAGTTGTGTGAATGCTTCAACCACGTACAGGACTGGTGGTCCTTCCGCATTACAATGCTCAAGGCCGTCGATCAACCAGTAGGCTTTCATAGGTCTACATGTGTGTAAGTCTTCGGATTTTCACGTCTGAACTGCCATTATGAAATGCAGCTTACTTGCATTGTGTCCATAGAACAGTCAGGAACACGAGGATGAGTGTAACAACAAGTGCAATTGAAGCCCAGGTCAGGCGCCGAAACCATGTGTTTGTAGATGCAATCCGCAGATAGGTGGTCAGGATCGACACTTTCGCTAATCCTGAGGAGAATAGGAAGAGTGTTTGGGCAGCAAGAGATACCTGTCTGCCTTTGACAGCTTGTGAAGAGGTGAGATCCCAAATATGGATATTCCAGCCATATTGCTTATCAGAGAGGAAGACGCAAGTCGTGACCCCAATACCGAAGATCTACAACGATAAAAACTCAACTAGTTAGCTTCGAAAATTACATTTCTGTGCACATGTTTTCGACATTCAGGATAGAAGTATTTTGAATGAAGAGGGTACTTAACCATTGCTACCACCATGATCCAATCATCTGGCCCACAGGTTCTCACCACGAACAGTCGAACATACATCCGGGCCAATAAAGTGAGAAAGGCCAGGGAGACCATGCACGTCTCGACAATGATCAGGGCATTTCCTCGCCGAACAGGATTGTCATAGTTTGGGGCAGGCCAGGTAGCCCTCACCTCAGCGGGGGCGTTGCGCATCTTGTTGCGAATACCAAGGCTTTCCTATGAGTCAACCCAGTTCGGGTCTTTGTACAAGTAGAAGAGCATAATGACAATGCCCGAGTGTTGCAGAAACAAAGCCGGGCCACGGTTACAATAAGTATACGGAAGCGTCCCTCTCAAGAGTCCAGACGGGAGTGTTCCCGGATCTCATGTCTCCACATGGAGACAGTTACTTTCTCAGTGGCTGTACGAGTAAAGATTGAGTAAAAAGACATCTTCATTGCAGTGCAGTTTGAGTGAATACTTGCATGCCCCACAAGGCGTCGAGTCCAAGACGTGGGTGTCGCATGATGATGGGACTCGGCGAGAGAGCACTACCCCAAGCCACCTCTTCTACAGGAGCCATTGGCGGATTTGGTGGACCTTCTCGGGACGACTAACACGGGAGGCGTCGCTGCACGTCGGAGGAGTAGACGGATTGATGAATTCTCCTACCGACTTTGGCCCAGTGGCCGGGTTGGCAGTCGGACTGACACCCAACATGGTTTGGCTCGTGACGGTGGGCAACGGAGCAGCGGCGATGGCAAGATGGCTTTGGGTCCATACAGATGGCGATTTTCGAGAGGCGATCAAAGCGGAGAAGAGGACCCGACAGGGGGTTATAAGCGAGCAAGCTCATAGCGATGCTGTTAGGCTGGATACAAACTTGAGCGAGGCTTTAGTCTGTATGAGAATGTAAGCTTTGATGGCTCTTTGGACAGACGGCCCGAAGGAAAGCCTTCCGATGAACTTCCGTATTGCGTGGTGATTCTGGGCTCTCCTGGGCTCAGTAAGCTTGCGAGCAGGACTTGATCCTAACTTTGCAAGTATACCGGTAGATGATGTCTCGGGATATCAACGTTTGTCGGGCTGGGGATTTTGAGGTGCCCTGATCATCAACAGTCAGGCATAATCCCACCTTGTTCAACACGGTGCTTCTTTGGTGCTTAGGAGTTCATCGGCTCGGGATACCGGGGTACAAGAGAAACTGCACGTCGTCAGGCTCACTTTCTCTCGCCGTCTTCCGTACTTCCGCCCACATCCCAAGCACGTACCACCGCTTTCGGCACAAGAGCACGCGAGCTGACATTTCAGAATTTCAAGGGGTGCGTTAGTGACCTGCATCACCGTCGGAAATGCCCAGGAAGCACCTCAAACCTCGAAAGGGGTCGGGGGCGGAAGCGGGGGTGTTGCAGGCGTCTTGTCGTTCGTTCGTTCGTTCGTTCGTTCGGGCCATCTTATTCGTGTGTATAACCGCCGCTGTTGAAAGCGATGGTACGCCATTGCCCGAGTACCTGTAGGCTTGGTTAACTGAATACGTACGCGGAACGAAGCGGAAAACGCAACTGGGGATATCTGTGCTCGGAACTCTCCCCAACCGATGCCCTTCCGAACGTTGGTAAAATGTCTGTGTGTTGGTCCAAGACACGAGGCTCGTGATGTTGGCGCAACGACAGGAGGAGTCACAAGGCGCAAAAAGGCACCATCAAGTATTGATTTGGTAACTCGATCAGGAACAGGAATAGCATCGCTTCCGGTAATAAAGATGGTTTCATCAGTGGAGAACGCACCTTCCCGGGCAAGTCAGGTCAAATTAAGGTGCCAGGTGCTTGGGCGCTAGCAGATGGAAAGCGTCAACTCCTTCGTACCTACCTAAAAAGTCCAATCGTCAAGTTGCAATTCTCGCCACATTTGCCTCCTGCAGTCTTGGGCAGTCGTAATCTTCTTTATGCCATCAGGTACGGCCTTCCTCTTTCGTTCCTACACTATCAGCCTTCTATATCCTCAACCAGAAAGCACCAACTTTGGTCTTGTTGAACTCATTGACCCAGCACCCCGTGCAAGCAGTTCCTAATCATTCCCTAACCCACGGAGTACAGTGTTCCGAACCGTTGGCGCACGATTGATAATCGGCAACAAACGAAACATGCAGTACATAAATGCCCGACAATCCACATAAAATCCACTATCCTACACAGAGTCAGAGTCAAAGCTACGAGCCATATGACATTTCACTGCAATTTTAGCCTCAACAGAGACACTGCTTGAATGTAGGCTGTGATTTAGAGGCCAGAAATATGAGGTTTTATCTACACTGCAATTTTAGCACACACACAAATCTAACACAGCAACCCAGATGCATGTGTCAGTACGTTGTTTGTAGTAAATCACGCATCATCACGAGGATCAATAGTGTGTTCCCCAAACCAAGTATAAGAACTATCCGATTCAGCCCATCGATTTACTCCTACAACTTGACTACGGCACTTAGAGATTGTTTAATTACCTTATCCGGCACAGCTAAGGTCAAGATTGTAGTACAGACCTGGGCCTCGTACCGACAGTGCCTGTTTTTTTGTTGTTCTCGCCTCCCCTTTATGGTAGACAGTCTGGATACGAAATCCGAGGTCCTCTGTCTAGGCTAAAATTGCAGTGACGGTACCCTTCCTAGATTACACTGCTTCTTCCAACTCGTCATAGATCTCTGTTATTAGTCAATGTCAGCACCACATTATTGCTACTGCGCAAAATTCCTGCATCAGACAGCTACCTTGCTTCCGTCAAACTGGCATTGCAAACGCCATGGCTGCAACACCTGTCTTCGACTTGCATCGAACACGATATTCCTTCCAGTCAACTCCATGCCCTGCTTGCCCCGACCGCGTCCATATGCCGATAGTATATCCTAGCTCGGTTCCCCGTAAAATTGATGTCCGGGTATGCAGTATGCCGTACCTACATGTACATGTAGGTATTCTCTTCCTTTCCAACCTATTCGAGCACTCGGTATCCTTCTCACATATGCAACCGAGGCTTCGATGTCGTTTATTTACGGGTTCTGCGGTCGGTCAGCGAGTGCGCATCAAATCATGCAAATATAAAGAAATTCTCAAAAATATCGGCTTGTAATTCTCAGGGCAGCGAGAACATGCGACAATATCCCAACAACGCTTCCCTCGGACCAAGCTATACGACAAGTCCAAGTTGATGCATTCTTTGCAAAGTCCTTCAACGCCACTCCCCCAACCATACAACACGACTGCCGTATTCATCTCCTCGTGCTCCGGAACTGGATCTTGCGCCGAGCCAAATTATTTCTGGTCCAGACCTTGACGAGTACCGCGACGGGATACATTGCTCTCACTACCACCCATTTCGCCCTACCTCAGGTACCGACCTACCGTTTGTACTCTCGCAGTTAGGCTTCTCCCGCAGTACCCAGCTGCAGGAGTCCACTCGCCCACCCCGGATTTTCCACCGCATCGTCAGGGGTCGACATGTACTAAACTAAGGTCCCAACCAAGTTGCGTACGCACTAACCACAAGCCTCCAAACTCAACGACCTGCCTGATTCAACCAAGACTTCTTGTTCAATATCAACTTGGATCCATGTGAAGACGGATTTGCCTCGGCCCAACCGCAAAATATTGTGTGGTGAGCGGAGCTGACCACAAGAGATGATATCCAATCAGATGGCCACTACTGTCTATTACACACGGAGCACTCCTTCATACACAGGTACTTGAAGATTGTTCACCAGGCTTTGCAGAAGTGCTCACTACAAAACCATGATTGCAAGCCGTCCAGTTACATCTCAAGTCATAACCCTCTCTCGGTCACATTTGACCTTTTCGACAGTGACAACATGTAGTTCTGCCCACTATTCTCAATATTTCCAAGTCTCAAAAGTCAGAACTAGTCTTCTGCGATGAAGATGAGACTCACCATCATAAAAATAAATGCCTAATTCCGGCAAGTTTCTACGTGAAAGCCTCCGTATCATATCCTGGCTTACTTCACATGCTATAGCCAAGCCTCTATTATGATCTGTTGAGGGGTTACTGTCGATCAACCGAAGCGAACCGGCTACTTGGTAAGTTTGTTAGGTACTTAAAATAGGGGACCGGGGGGCAGAGAAAGGCCACAGCGATTCCCAGAAATCCTAAATGAAATAACTCTCGTTCGATAGCATATACAATTCTATGCATACTAAAGCTCAGGTGGTTCTGCACTTGTATGCAGTGTTCAATATCTACATCGGTCTGAATAAGTGCAGCAGCGTGAATGGGGGGATTAGCACCGTAGACTCTCAACTCCCAATACCCCCTTTCCATTTCCCTCAAGAGGTCATACTTTTTGACTATCAGGTTGAATGTCAAAGTCAGCTGATTCTGATTCCATCTGGTACAGGGGCGGCATCGGTGATACCCGTCGCCCCATGAAACGGTCAAAATACCACTGTAAGCGTTGTACATAGTACCGCGCATGATCCCGGTTGCGCACGCTGAAGACGAGGTCCAGCTCCTCAAGTGTCATGGCCTTGGTCTCTGGCAAAAGAAAAAATGTAAAGGTCCATCCCAAGAGGTTCCATGTCCCATACCAGAAGAAGGCATTTTGCCCTCCAAACGTATCGAGCAATCGTGGCCAGGTGAAACTCAGCAAGAAGTTGAATGACCAACAAATGCATGTCGCTGACGCCATCCCTAGTGAACGAATTTGTAGGGGGAAGGCCTCTGCGCTGTAAGTGAACGGGACTGGGCCCATGCCAGGTGAGTAAAGGACCATGAAGATGAATATGGTAGTTGCTAGGACAGGAGTTCGCGTATCTTGGTTGTGGAGTCTGAGGCCAAAGCCAGTAAAGAAGAGACATACTGCCATCAACGGGAATGTAAAAAGTAGCAGTCGTCGGCGTCCGTAAGTGTCAATTGTCCAGACCGCAGGCAACGCCAATGCCTAGTTGATCGCGCCCCCTCCCAGAGACGCCATCAATGCTCTTCGGCGAGAATATCCAGCCATCTTGAAAACTTCGGTACTGTAGTAGGAAATGATGTTCACTAAAGTCCAAACAACATCAGCTTCTCATCCATCGTAAGGGGGTGTCTCAAAGCACTGACCTCCACAAAATTGCTGCATGAGCATGAGAAACCAGGCAGATTGCGCCGCTTTCCAGTTCCTTCGAATAGTCAGGACCTCAAGAAAACCTTTGTAGCCTTTCTGGTTAGTTCGCTCGACAAGGAGAAACTTCCAGGCAAGAAACACGTCCCGAGCAGCCTGCAGCTCTGTCCCGCGCAGAGTGACAAGTGACTGAAAGGCCATCTTGTAGTTCCCCTTATCCATATACCAGCGCGGACTTTCCGGTAGAAGGTATATCAGCAGACCAACGATCAAAGGAGGAATAGCGGTACACCCAAGCATCCAGCGCCATTGAGTATATCTGCCCATTACTTCATAACTCGCAAAGATAATTCCTACCAGATAACCTAGCATGATGCCAAAGGCCGTCCACATCTGCCACATCATGGTAAGGGCGCCTCGAATATCCTTTGGGGCGCACTCGGCAGTGTAAACAGGCGTGGTACTGGACTTGGCACCAACCGCTAGGCCAAGGACTAGCCTGGCAGCAAGGAGGGACACCCAGCTACGGCAAGCAGCCTGCCAAATAGCAGTGATAAAGGCACAAAAGCACGAGAATGCGATGGTGCCACGGCGACCCACGAACTTGTTCAGGGGAGCGTTGAGCCAGCATCCCACCAAAGCAGCAGACACATAAGGGGCCCCATTCACAAATCCTTGTAGCCTGGGATCCTCGATTGCAAATTCGCCAAAGTAGAAGTCCTATGTTTACTGTCAGTGCAATTGATCTCTCAAAACGTCGAACGGGGATCCATCCTACCTGGGCGCCGTTGATGGCGGTTTGATCCATGCCTTGCACAACGGCACAACCCGCGCACACAGCGCAAAGAAAGTAGAGCATCCTGGGCTGCGAGGACCAGCGATGCTTCTTCTCGTACCTGATGATGGCTTTGTCTGTTTCAGACAGCTCTTTGAGCCTCTCAAATGCCGTCTTTGAGTGATAGACTCTGGCGAGGAGCGCTCCCTTGCGAAAGACCTCGCGATGATCTGACAAATCCATGCTGTCGACGAACGCGTCGGCATCGGCAATGACCTCATCGTAGGACATGTGTCCAAGAGGGTTCTGCAGAATCGTCGTTGTAACCTTGGCACCAGGAGTCCCATTCTTGGTGCCCTCAGGTCGCGATACCGTCACCAAATCCTCCATCTGATGTGCTGAGGAGGTAACAGACATGATGTCATCTATGTATGTAGAATAATTTCGAATGCGGCTGATAACGATGCGGTTGTTGTACTTGAAGGGATCGTACGTCGTTCGGTGTGATGGGAACGAGAGGCAGAGAGGCAGAGGAATGGGTAGGGAGGGGCAACGAGGTGCCGATCCAGAACGAACGAGATGGTGAAATAGTTTTGGTCCAACAAAAATAACGATGAATTGTATTACCTACTCCGAGGCCAGACGTCGTGCCTTAGGTTGTGTGGCACACCGGAGTTGTCGAAGGTAACAATCTCGAGGCTGGAAATTGTAGACATGTCTAGCCTGCCTGTAGAACAAGCAGTCACTTTCCTCATACATCGACTCATTGCTGGCGCCTTCCTGCAGGGAGACTTGGTCATATTTCTCACGATGGCTTCACAAAATTTCTTTTTCTCGCCGACATCGGACCCGCCATACGTACCTAGGTAGATACCCAGAGAGATATCTGTTCATCATTTCAGGCCATCAAATCAGCCTTGGAAGTACAGTAGCTGAACCGAACTTTGAGGTTCTAGGTAAACTCCGTGCAGCCACTCATCCTGGGATCAATTACCCCTCGCCGTAAGGCACGTGGAAAAGTGTAAAGGCATATACCTAATAGTTTGGGGACAGGTACGTAATACCTGTCTTGCATCTCATCCTCATCCACAAAGGTGCCCCGATTGTGTGAGTCTCGCCATTCTTCTGAAATGGGTCAGGTTGGGTAGAATCATTAGCAGTTGGCGCAAGGCTGATCATATCAATGATGACTTCTTTATTGAAGGAAGACGCCGTTTGTGATAGGGTTCGCGATGATTGCCTCAGCTTAATCCAACTTGGGTATTGAGTACTTATGTTGCTTTTTCTTATAGGTTGCGAGGGCAAGTTTTCTTCCAATAGTAGTTGTCCCATACAAGATCCGGATCAGACTGCACAAAACTGGCCCTGAGATATTTTGCAGCCGGTGCGAGATTGAGTCGGTATCTGTAGAGGTGGGCGAGCGGTCAGGGTTGTTCGTCGCATTCAGTGAACAGTGAGCGCTGCACCATCGGCAGTTGCGGTAGGGGTCCTTTACCAACACTTTGTGATAGTGTTCAAAACAATAGTAACGACGGAGGCAACAGAGAAAATCATCAGGCAGACACAACCCATCTGTCGAGTTGTGTTTGGGTGCGGGACCAAAGGCCATTGCTTTGGCGACAGGCCTCGCAAGCTGTGGCCGGAGCATGGGCCCTTCTTCGAGGAAGTATATTGGCATAGTTGCCGAGGAGTTGATGTGCTGGATGATCGCATGCAAAAGAATGGACCTGAATACATCTGCAATGATTACAATACAGCGTGTTTCAGCTCCGCAGAGGGAGACGTGCCGTGGTGTGATTTGGTGATGCTATACTAACGAATGAGTGTTGCTGATGTCGGTGAGAACTGTGCGGTTGAGTTACGTATTTGGAGCTGGGTAGTCTCTACAAAATTAGGAACAATGACCAGTTATGGAGGCCAGAATATATCGTATAGTCCTTTCCGACGCATGGCCAGGTTTATTCGGACCCAGGTCGAGCTAGGTCATCACATTTATCGTGGCTCCGTATGGTTTGCCGTGGGCAAGTGAACAATATCTGCTGCTAAGGCAGCTGCTGTAATCGGACATGTGGGTGAGCGTTGGGTGGCCGCTGTTGTTAACGTTGTGAAAGACTTGTCGGAGCCGTTCGTGAACTGGTAACGCCATCGGCTTTTCACATAGTCAAATGGAATTCTACATAATGTGCATTCTTGTCCCAAAGAATTTGATCTTTCTTCAGGGTAGCTGGCAAACAGGGTGTGTCCCATTTACGATGTCTATAGGGAGTGGAAACTTGGGTCAGAACTGAGACCAAACACAACTACCAGGTTTGACTGTTTGACTACTGGCCTCAGATGGTCCCTCATTCAGGTCACGGGTGCGGCATGTCGCTTGTAGCCTGCTTAATTGCCAACATTACTCCCTAAGGTAAGAAGGATTGCTCTTCACTCCACCAAGACAAAATGACGACGAAGGCGCTCCACCAAACCGGACAAGACACCTGCTGAAGATGTCGAAGGATGGCTCCGACATTCCCGTGAAGGGAACCACAAAGAAACATTGCCGCATCCTCAGCCACTCATAGTCGTCTAACCAACCTGATGGTGCCTCTAATCCCTGCCCTTCGAATCCGTGTCAGCGCTCTGATGCGACCCTGTGAGACAGGCACATCGCCAAAAACGGTGGTTGCCCGGTCAACAGCCCGACGTAATCTCATTGTTTAGGTTCCTTAGCTCCTGCTTGGGAAGAAAGCTATGTCCTCCCCACCACTTCCGACACTTGGGAAATAGCTACGCCTTGCGCACTTGCTTTCCTATACTGTATCTTGTTCTGCGACTCCAAATCTAGCATCTTCACCTCATCTTCATTTGCATTCAAGACGCATTCTACGCCTCGACGCTGCTTTGCTTCCGCCGCGCGCCCTCGTTCATCATTTGTAACAGCGGCGCAAGCCGTCTAAAGCGGCCCTCCGATCTTCTCACCTGGCCCAGCCGCTCCTCCGCGATTGCCAATCTCAATCTCATATTACTCGCAGCTACCCGCACAAAGCATTCCAACCTCCGAGTCAACCCATTATGGACGGGCAACACACGCCCTCACGTCCACCGGCCTACAGTCTTCCCTCATACGACGACGACGAGTATCAATACACGCCCACCGGTAATAGCGCTGCCAATGCACGTCTATTGACGTCGGTCGAAGAGACCTACGACACATCTCCGTATGTAGAAAATCCATTCCCACCCTCAACCCTATGCCCATCTCTTCTCAAGACAACATCCTCCCCTCTTCAGCCACCCATTACAATTCCTCCACCTTCCTCTGCAACGTCTCCGTCCTCCAGACCAGTTTCAGGCCAAGCACATAGACCCAGCGCAACCAACCCCTTCCAGAGCCCGGGTCATATCAATGGCTTAGGCTCGAAAGGAGGAGAGAAAGTGTCGCTGTTGCCACCATTTTGGGAAGAAACCACCAATTCAAGCACCAGTTGCTGGTCTATATTACCCACCAACCTTTCCCCGAGTGATCCTACTGCAAAGTTGCAAGGCCAAGATCAAGCGCCAGAACGTGAACCTTCCATTAAGGACATGGCTCGAGATTTACCAGAGATTCCTGTCGGAACTGGTGACCGCCGGCGCAGGGTTTACAGACGGCAGCAGCATGGCTTGAATTTTTATCCCCCAGTGCCACCCAGACGGCCTTTGTCCCCTATTGAGAGTGTCGGCTCACAAGAATGTCCCGATAGTCTTCGCGCAGGCAGGAGAAACCTCAACTACGAGCCAAGTTTACGGTCTTCGCCTCCGAGAACCGGATCAATCATTGACGATGCTCCTCACATGGCACCCCCTGATTCCTCTTATATGCCGTACATACCCCGAGAAGGATCTCCTTCGCGACCATGGACGCCTTCATCACGACTATCCGACTTTACGCGCTCCGACTTTTCCAGACCGCCTCCCGCTGGTGTGTATGAGCCGTCTGACCTCGATGGTGCGCCACGGCCCGGAACGCCCTCTTCTAGATATGGCGGCAGTCCTCGAAGACCACTTCCACCCGCGCCTCTATTCTCTTCCGGACCACGGGCTTCCCAAGCGTTCGCAGATGATGCCACAGTCTCCATCCCTCTAAGCAGTCTAGATGACGATGACGTCTTCGGCCCCGAATCTGATCTTAGTGAAGCTCGACCTCATCCTATGGATCGAGCCTCGTACCTCTCATCCGAATCTCAAGAAACTCTTAGTGAGGGAACGGAGAGCTGGGATAAGATGGAACATTACGGACCGGCTCCTGACGGAGCCCAAGAAAGACGAGGTGTTCGCGCCCCTCAGATGTCAAGAAAGGAAGTTCAGCTCATCAACGGTGAGCTGGTCTTGGAGTGCAAGATTCCAACCATTCTCTATAGTTTCCTCCCCCGACGCAATGAGGTCGAATTTACGCATATGAGGTACACTGCTGTCACGTGCGATCCCGACGACTTCGTTGAGAGAGGATACAAGCTTCGCCAGTGTATAGGGAAAACGATGCGCGAGACTGAGTTATTCATTTGCATTACCATGTACAACGAGGATGAAATAGGATTCACTCGTACCATGCATGCGGTTATGAAGAACATCTCACATTTCTGCTCTCGAAACCGTTCTCGTACATGGGGCGATTCGGGTTGGGAGAAGATTGTGGTCTGTATCGTTTCTGACGGACGAGAAAAGATTCATCCACGCACTCTGGATGCCCTGGCCGCCATGGGAGTGTACCAGGACGGTATCGCCAAGAACTTTGTCAACAATCGCGCCGTGCAAGCTCACGTCTACGAATACACGACACAGGTCTCTCTCGATGCAGATCTCAAGTTCAAGGGCGCCGAAAAGGGCATTGTCCCTTGCCAGATGATTTTCTGCCTCAAGGAGAAGAACCAGCGAAAGTTGAACTCACACCGATGGTTCTTCAATGCTTTCGGCAAGGCCCTTAATCCCAATGTGTGCATCTTGCTGGACGTGGGAACCCGACCTGGACACAACTCCCTTTATCACTTGTGGAAAGCTTTCGACACAGACTCCAACGTTGCGGGAGCTTGTGGAGAGATCAAGGCTATGAAGGGTAGATTGGGCGCCAATCTCCTCAATCCTCTTGTCGCATCCCAGAACTTTGAGTACAAGATGTCCAACATTCTCGACAAGCCCCTCGAGTCCGTCTTCGGTTACATCACTGTGCTTCCCGGAGCTCTGAGTGCGTATCGATTTCATGCGCTGCAGAATGATGAAACCGGGCATGGGCCGTTGAGTCAGTACTTCAAAGGAGAGACGCTCCATGGCCAACATGCCGATGTATTCACTGCCAACATGTATCTTGCCGAAGATCGAATTCTCTGCTGGGAGCTCGTTGCCAAGCGAGGCGAGAGATGGGTCTTGAAGTATGTAAAGGGATGCACTGGTGAGACTGATGTACCTGGTAAGTTTAAGCAACCTCATCTGTGATGGACCGTTTCTAACATTGATCAGACACTGTTCCCGAATTCATCTCGCAGCGGCGAAGATGGCTCAACGGAGCATTCT
The DNA here is from genome assembly GCA_023509875.1 of Rugonectria rugulosa. NCBI lineage: Eukaryota > Fungi > Ascomycota > Sordariomycetes > Hypocreales > Nectriaceae > Rugonectria > Rugonectria rugulosa. The sequence continues at coordinate 49,116 of JALNIO010000048.1, forward strand.
TTGCCGCCGTCTACTCCCTAGTTCACTACAAACAAGTCTGGGCAACGGATCACACGTTAGCACGGAAGATCCTACTACATATCGAATTCGTCTACCAGTTCATCCAGCTCATGTTCACCTACTTCTCTCTGGCCAACTTCTACCTCACCTTTTACTTCGTTGCCGGCGGTTTGACTGACAAAAAGATCGATCCGTTTGGCCACAATATCGGAAGTGTCATCTTTTATATCTTGCGGTATTCCTGTGTTTTGCTGATAGCGACGCAATTCATCTTATCGCTCGGTAATCGACCTCAGGGTGCGAAGAAGCTGTACATGATTAGTATGATTGTCTACGCAATCATCATGATTTACACATCCTTTGCCACCATCTACATCATTGTCAAGCAGTTGACATCGGATGACGATGATTCAAGTCTATCAGTCGGTAACAACGTCTTTACGAATCTCATCGTATCCATCCTGTCAACTGTTGGAATGTACTTTATCATGTCCATCATGTACCTCGATCCGTGGCACATGATCACATCTTCAGCTCAGTATTTTGTCCTGTTGCCCAGTTACATCTGCACGCTCCAAGTCTACGCATTCTGCAACACGCACGATGTCACTTGGGGTACCAAGGGTGACAACGTTATGAAGACGGATCTGGGTGGTGCTGTTGGTAAAGGCGAAACGGTCGAATTGGAGATGCCCAGCGAGCAGCTGGATATCGACAGCGGTTATGACGAAGCATTGCGCAACCTTCGTGACCGCCTTGAGGTTCCCGAAAAGCCTGTCAGCGAGTCGCAAATGCAGGAAGACTACTACAAGAGTGTCCGTACCTACATGGTCTTGTCGTGGATGATTGCGAACGGCATTCTAGGTATGGCGGTGTCCGAGATCTACAGCAGCAAAGGAATTGGCAACAACTTTTACCTGCGCTTCATTCTCTGGAGTGTCGCCTCGCTTGCCGTGTTCCGTGCCATTGGCTCCACGACCTTTGCCATCCTCAACCTTATCAACATGATTGTCGAAGGTCGTGTGCGCTTCGTCCTCAAGGCGCCCAGATGGTGGGGAAATGTCAGCGACCGTGTAAGCGAGAAAATGAGCAGCGTGGGCACTCAACTCAAGCAATAAAGCAAGCTAGTGCCTTCTCATTTCAATCATGGCGGCCTTTGTTTTCGGTTCTTGGAGTTGGCGGCTTACTTCTGGCTCACGGTACACTACTCCATCCTTTGATTTCGCTGGCGTTGGGTTAACGGACGGGGATCGGGGCTTGTTCTTGTGGCATTATTCTATTCATGTGTGACGGTGTATGGAACTGTATATTGGGAAAACGATGTATTAATGTCTTGCATGAGATGTGAAGATTACTGCGCATGTATCAGGATCCTTCTGCTTGACGTGGGTATTGGCTGATGGGAGTTGGGGAATACTTTGGAGAAATAGATTGTTGTTTAATACAGCTATACGTCTTGCAATGCACGTACAATCATGTTTGTCGAAAATTGAGGCGCCATTTGCATGCAAGGATATGCAAAAAGCAGTCGCTTCCAGGTAATTGAACCGCAAAAGTCCTCAAACATGCTGTATACCAAAAAAAGTAGATTCGTTATCCTATGAAGTCAAGATATTCCTACATGGGGAACAGTAAATGCGATCCAACCAGTGCGCCTGGCCAAGAAAATCACGGCATATGGACAATACTCATGCAATAAATCAACAAGAAGCCAACTTCATATCAAAGACGCCCATTTCACCCTTTCGTCATTTTAGATTCGGTTGCCCAAATTTGGTTCGTTCATCATTTATTCCTCATCTTCCTCATCCTCGGGGATCTAGATCTCGCGTTAGCATACCATATATCATTCCGAGACTTGTACGACACTTACATTATCGTGGAAATTTTGTCCGTCAGTGGTGGCAACAATAATACCAGAGCGGATGCAGAAGTCACCGAAGCGTTCACCCTCCTCGCGCTCGAGAGCGTAGCGCTTGAGGAGAGGCTTCATGGTAGCAAGAATCTCTTCCTCCTTGATACTTTGGCGGTACAGCTTGTTAAGACGCTGGCCGTGGTAGCCTCCACCGAGGTACATGTTGTAAGCACCAAAAGCCTTGCCGACAAAGGCAACCTCAGCAAGCCAAGGACGGGCACAACCGTTGGGGCATCCGGTCATACGCATCACAATCGAGTCTTGGCGCAGACCGACCTCCTCAATGCAGCCCTCGAGCTTGGAGATCAGAACGGGCAGGTATCGTTCAGACTCGGCCATAGCCAGACCACAGGTGGGGAAAGCAACGCAAGCTGAAGAGCTGAGACGCAGGGCAGAGAACTGGACATTGTCCAACTTGTATTTCTTCATCATCTCCTTCATGGTCGGAAGATCCTCATCAGCAACATTGCTGAGAATAAGATGCTGGTTACCAGTGAGACGGAACTCGCCCTTGTGAACCTTGGCAATTTCGCGCAGGCCCGTCTTCATCTGGAATTCAGCAGTATCCTCGATACGGCCGTTCTCGATGAAGAAGGTGAAGTGGTTGAGACCCGTCTCGTCTCTCTGCCACCCGAAAGTGTCGACGTTGCTCTTGAACTCGAACGGGCGTTCCTTCTCAAACTTCTGGCCCCAGAGCTCCTCAACCTTGCTCTTGAAGACCGCAACTGTCATGTCATCAATGGTGTACTTGAGACGAGCATGTTTTCGGTTGTTACGATCACCATTGTCACGCTGAACAAGCATGATCTTCTCGCACACAAAATGCACCTGATCGGGAGTACAGAAACCGAACATGCGGCCGGTTTGGGGATAAGTCTTCTTATTGTTGTGCGTAGTACCCATACCACCACCAGCAAGAACGTTGAAACCAGCGAGGTTGCCGTCCTCGTCCTTGATGGCAATCAAGCCAATATCGTGCGCATAGACGTCAGTGTCGTTGTGAGGAGGGATGGCAATAGTGATCTTGAACTTTCGAGGCAGATAGGTAGGACCGTACAGAGGCTCAAAGTCCTGCACAGCATCACCAGCAACTTGAACCTTCTTGTCGTTCTCGTCAGTAAGCCAGATCTCGTGGTAAGCCGAAGTTGAAGGAAGAAGATGCTCGCTGATCTTGGTAGAGTAGGAGTGAACTTGCTTCTGGAACTTGGACTCGGTAGGAAGAGAACTGCACATGACGTTACGGTTCACATCGCCGCAGGCGGCCAGAGTATCCATCAGAGCACGGTTGATAGCCTGCATAGCGGGTTTGAGCTTGCTCTTGATCACACCATGGAACTGGAAGGTTTGTCGGGTGGTAAGCTTCATGGTCTGGTTACCAAGAGTGCTGGCGATGTCATCCATCTGAATCCACTGCTTGGGGGTGGAAACACCACCGGGCAGACGGCATCGGATCATGAAAGAGTAGGCAGGCTCCAAACCCTGTGCCTTACGCTCATCTCGCACATCACGATCGTCCTGCATGTAGGTGCCGTGGAACTTGGTAAGTTGCTGGTTTGAAGCGGAGATAGCTCCGGTGGATGTGTCCTTCAAGTCTTCCAAGATGGTACCACGAAGGAAGTTGGACGCCAACTTAATGTCCTCGTTCGTGATAGGGGCGGGCTCTTCGGGGAGTCCATCGACATTGTCCACACCAAGAGCCTTCCAGACCTTCGGCTCCCACTCCTGGTAACCAGTCTGGTAACCATCGGGATCCTGGTCATCACCAAGACCAATATCGCACAGGTGCTTGCCACCCAAGTTGGTCAAGACACGGTCGAGATCCTTTGCGGGCTTGTTGTAGTAGATCTTGTCTTCCTTGCGAGGCCAGTAGTGGCTATCACCCAAACCGAAAACGGAGTAGTTGACAGTCGCCAGATCAAGGTCAGTGTTATCCTTGATGGCATCCCAGAAGGGCAGACCGTTCTGAGGGAATTCACCTTGACCAGCAGTCGAGCTGATGAAGACAATGTTCTCCTCAGAAGGCAGATCTTCGAGAGGATAGTCCTCCATAGCCAAAACAGCCGTCTTCAGGCCACGAGCACGACCACGGTTCGCAAGTCGCTTGGCGACGGTGCCAGCATTACCGTTATCCGAAGCATAGAGAATGGTCAAGGGAGCACCCAAAAGACCTTCAAGGAGCTGGTTGTAAGCGTCCTTGGCCTTGCGCTTCTGTTGAGTTCGAACTTCGGAACCAAAGTCCTGAGCAACAGCAGCAGCGAATTTGGGTTCCTTGTTCATGAGCTGAGTGAGCTGGTTGTCGCGAGCCAGGAATTTCTTGAGCTCCTGCTTGACAAGCTCGGAGTCGAGAGAGAAGTTGGGAAGGCCCTTCTTCTCATTATCGGGGTTCCATCGGTACAACGGCCAGTATCCGGCGTCGACGGCCTTCTTGGTCTCCTGAAGCACAGTGAGAGGGGACTCTGACTCGCCAAAGTATGGGAGGTAGGCCAGGACCACGGAAGGTCCATTGAATTTGTCAGCCTCAAGGAGAGCTTGTAGGACCTGAGTGTAGGAGCTGTACACGGCGGTCGAGGCAACATATACGTTTCCGTAGTTCATGGCGTACAGACCAATATCCTTCTTCCTTCGGCTGGCCTCAGCAGCAGCCTTCTCAGAGTACGGGGTGGAGTCGATGATGAGAAGGTTGATGTTCTCGCCGGAAGACAGAACGTGGTGAACACCAGAGTTGCCCAAATCATAAGACCAGGCATCAGAACCGGTAAGCCAAAGCGACTCCTTCCGGAACAGACCCTTGGCAGTCAGGAGTTTAGCAGCAGCAGAGGAACCATCGGTCTCGAGTCGGGCAATAACATCGTCAGCTATCTCAGTGGACTTGGCGGCATCTTCAGCGTGCAAGGCCCATCGAGCCAACCAGCTCTTAGGGGCATCAGTGACAAAGTTGCCGTTCACGGCAGCCTCCTTGACCTCGGCAACAAACTGGTTGCGGCGTTCCTTGCGAGCTAGAAGCGAGCCGAACCCGAATTCAGGACTGGCCGCAACAGTTGCGGACAAACCAGTGGTAGCTGACTTGATGGCATTCGCGACGTACGCACGCTGACCGAACAGCTGGTCGAGAATCTTGTTGTAAGCAGTTTCAAGCTTGGGGGTAGCGAGATCATAGCCAGTAGGCTCCTTATAGGCACTCTTCTTGCCGACCTCAAGATTCTGGATAGGCTTCTCGGAGGTGAGGTTCTGGATCACGCCACGTAGAGCCTGGTGGACAGTCTCAGGGGCAATGTAGCCGAGCTGGTAACCAACGATTGTCTCAACACCGCCAGGGCCACCTTTGACAGAAGTTAAAACATCGATCAAAAGAGGACCCCACTTGGTCGTCTTCCGCTGGATTTGTTCAAGGACAGCAATCTTCTTCACGGAGTTGGGAATAGCCTCAACAAGCCGGGAACCAAGCCATGGCCGGTACAGACGAGGAGTGAGGATAGCGGTGTTGGAGAAAACTTCATCGGGTCGAGCGTTGTCGATAGCCTCAGCAAAGGTACCGGCATCGGAGCCGAAGATGAACAGGCAGTTCTCAGCGTTTGGTGCTCCAGAGTACTCGAAGGCGCTGTAAGATCGACCGAGGGTAGACTTGATCTGAGCCCAAATGCGGGAGGCACACTTGTAAATGTCCTCCGAAGTAACCTGAGGAGGGGCACTATCAACAGTGGTAGCAGCAGACGAACTTGCTGCCGTGGGAGTGGTGGCCTCACTGTCCTGACTTGATTTCACCGACGTGCCTGTAGAAGGAACCTTGGAGGCATTAACGGTGGCGCCGTTCAAGGCGTCGACCTTGCTAGAGGCGCCGTTGACTACGACGTCGTGGTCAGAGGAGACGGCGACGTGGCCATCGTCAGCATAGATACCGGCGCCGGGAATGGAGCCAGCTTGGAATCGTCGTACGCTATCGATGTCGATGATGTCGCGGATAACTGCAGCATCCTCAAGAGCAATTGGCTTGTCGTTTGCAGAGGTGGAAGGGGCGAAGAAGTGAACGACACCCTTGCCAGTGCGGACAGCCAAAGCATGAGCGGTCAGGGCCATATCCTGGGCCTCTTGCAGGGTCTCTGACTGAACAAAAGTCCATCCTGAATTGCGAATGGCGGTGATGACGGAGTAGTCGGCGAATGTCCGCGGCTGGAGAGAGACATGGAGGACTACGGGGTAGCTGGCCAACTTGTAGAGATGAGAGACAGACGGGAGTAAGATGTTGGAGGTGGTGGTGACAGAGACGAGCTTTCCAGAGCGAATTGGTGTGTACACGGAGAGGAGAGGGTCGGTATTGTATCGAACTGAGACGATCTAAGAGCGAGGTGTTAGTTTCTTGTTTCAGACCTAAGCTCTCCCTCGATTGATTTGTCGTGGCGTTATATCGCATTATGACTCCTACTCCAAGCATCACGGCTCAGATGTCTCTGCCCTCACTAAACAATGTGCAGGGATCCAGGAGGGGGGCCGACGAGCCGATGCAGGCACCGTTCGACAGCCAGTGAGATTGGAGCATTTTTGGACCGTCGGAGACCAATTGAAGTGAGGGGGAGGGGTTCTCTATTTTTCGGAGGAGTTGGTTTGGCTTACTTCCGGGACTGAGTCAGCGCTCTGCGCAACGAGTCCATGGTCTTTACGACCGGAATATCGCTTCAGATGTGAGGAAAACTCGGATTCGGTGCCGATGGCAGGCTGGACGGAAACGACGACATCGCTGGAGAGGTAGGCGATTCTTGCGACTGCAATTAATGAGAGAACAATGTTAGCCAATGTTTTCTTATCTTTTTCTGGGTCTCAATTGACAAGGGATCTCGCTTGGCAACGTTGATTTCGAAATTGGAGAAGCCAATGTCGCCATTCCCGCCATTCTCATATCCGAAGTATCTGAAGATGCGGACGAAGGCAAGATCCTTCAAGCTCCAGGCCCGACACAATTTCTGCAACAGAGCGCATTGAACGAGCTCAAGGAGCACGCTCGATAAACTCAATTCGCCGGCACAAGGTAGATAGCGCAAGAAACGAGGGAAATGGCACTCACCGGCCTCTTCAGGCGTCTGAATCCGGTACTGCGAAGTGGCATCCATGTTGTCTAAGTCCCTGCCGTGGTTCTCCCGCACAGCAACCCTTTTCGAGGTTTCTCGTGGGCACAGACGAGGGGTGGGAGGAATGAAGAATACTGAAAAGAGATTAAGAAGGAAAAAATAAAGAGAGGAGGAGGAGGAGTTGACGGGGAATAATAGAAGTCCAAAACAAAAGGCTAGAGACTCGACAGCTCACGCGGACTCTCGTGGGGGGGTGTTGCTTTAGAATAATTTTTTTCCTCCTTCCGGGGGGCTCTCGGCTTCTGGTTTCTAAAGGGAATTATCTCTATGGATCGCTTGAATTCCGGCCAAACAGCAAATCAAGGGAAGGGCAATGGAAGGAGAAAGGAAGACCCAGGCTGTTCTTGCCTTGCCTGGCTTGGACTGGTCTCTGGTCTCGGGCACGCCTTCCCTCTTCCCTTCACGCCCCTTGCTGTCTCGCCACAAGGTTGGGCCATGAGGTACCACGTAGGTATGTAGGTGCTCTCAGTGATCAATTGCCTGACAGGCTGCCGAGTTTTTCCCCGCGCCAGCACAAAACCCCTCCAGCAAAACAACTGAAAGGAAGACAAACCACCAAAATTCTGACTCTTGATGAATCTTTGCCAACGATTGCGTGATCGATTAGCGGGATATGCCATGCCCCGGACGGTGCTACGGGACCCACCCCACACTCAATCGACCTGGGTCCTCAGTCCTTGAACAAGAGCGTCAGAGTCTCTTCTGTGTGTTTGACTGCTTTCATCCGCCAAATCCAATCCTCGGCGCACGTCTCCGCGACCACCGATGACAAATGGAGCCTCCGGGATTTGCTTGGATTGGACGTGTCCCCGTCAGCCCGTTACCACCAACCAATCCACGTTGGCTGCATGTGCCGGCAGCAGCAACCTTACCTCACTTCGTGCTTTTTTAGGCTGCGACCTGAGATTCATGTGGTGCCAGTGGACTGTCGCTGTGCCTCCGGTTCCACCCCGACTTCCTGCTGGCGCTCCGCGGTTGGGCCACCGACGACCCGCGAGAGGGCTGAACACTCTCATGGCAAATGGCGCAATGAAATGCCTCTCTTTTTTCTTCCACCAGTCCCCGCCCCAGGGGTCCAAAGTCTCCTTGTGCTCCGACTACCGGCCGGTCGCCGGTCGTTGAAACGATGGCACCATCGACAGATACACACACGACAAAAACACTGTTAACCCATCTCCAAGCCCGTTGAGCGAAACGCAGAACGGCACAGCTGCAGGCTTTGCATCATACCTGCAGGTGATTAGTCAGTCGCATTCGCTCGGTCCCAAAGACCGGGAGGGAGTGAGTTCCGGGACTGTACTCGTGCTTCGGTTCGGCATCACAACGTCACTTGTTAAAACACAGGAATTGCGCCATCTCCCTGCTCCAGATTTACTTGCGAATACGGATGCCAACAGAATAACGGTGACTGATTGATTAATTGGACGTTTATGATTGGCTGCTCCAGTTCTAAACTATTCCAGTTTATACAATTGCCCGAGCCATGACTGTCCCCAAAGTCTCCGGAAGCCGGGCTGGTGTTGCTCAATGCCGAAAAAAGACCATAAGGGAACAGGCTCCGTGGCGGGGTTTCCGAGCTCAACATTTGCCAGTAAAAGCAAAAATCTACTGGTACGAAAGGTGCTGACATGAGAAATGATATAAATATATTCGGTATATGTGTGCGTTATTCCACCCCTTATTACAGCAATCCCCCTTTACCCTGTCCAGTCTATTAAGCCAAGCTCACCACAGAGAATGCAAAAGCATACATTAAACTGATCGGCATCCAACGCCTGACGTGGCGAATCATCCAATACCTGGAGTCGTTCTCTCGGTATTATTAGTCGATGATGCCTTCTGAACCCTTCTGCCCGGTCTGCAGCATGCCGCATCACGCAATGCCATGTCCACTTTCACCGCTGGACACGCGCATTGGAGGCCGCAGTGAGCAAGCCGCAGAATGTCGGCTTTGCTTTCGACTTGCCGCACTTTCGCCGCAAACGCCGCATTTCCCTTGCCGCCGAGAAATGTACCATTTACGTTATGCTTGTTGCCCCGGACTGGTCTCCGTTGATTGGTGCCGATTTAAGCAAGAATCCCGACCGAATTGTAGAATCCCTTCGCCGACTTCGACCCCATGAACTTGTCGTCATTGACTGTCGTTATAAAAGAACCATGTGAGTTTAGCCACTCGTTGGCAACCAGCACCATTCGCCGGTCATTAAAACTTCCTCATTACCCGACTGCCTCATTCGAGAAGGGCAGGTCACTCCTCAAGAACAATTCATCATGCATGTGGCATCTGGAAGGGGACGTTATCCTTTCGATGGTCTCTTCTGTCCAACCTGGCAAAACTATGCTCTTCCTCTTCGATCTCACTCACAGAGAGATTCAAAGGTATCACTTCTTGCTCGGTTACACCTCGCCGGAGAGGGTGCCCAAGGAGCCAGGCTTGTTCGGATCCAGGCTGCTCACCCACTCGTCAGTTTCATGTTGATCCAGCCAGTAGCCTCGTCCCCATGACACCATCAAGCGGCCAAGGCGACCCTTACGGCCCTCGCCATCCGGGAGGTCCTCAGAGAAGGGACCATCATGTTCATCAACACCAGGACCCTCGAGGATCATCAGCTGCATGTATTTTTGCAAGACTTGCTTCGCATAAGCCATGATGACGAAGCAGAAGTAGACTCGAATAAGCATAGAAGCGGTGATAAGCAGCATGCTCGTAGCCGTCTCTTGAGGCACAACCTTTCCGTGGATAGCCGTCTCACGACGGAGACCCTGGACGCCCTCGGCCACAAGACCGGGGAGATTCGTGGCTTGCGTTTGCAGAGACTCGGGGTTCTGGCTTGCGAAGTACCAGTCCAGACCGAAAGCTGCGGTGTAGGCCATGTTAATGGCGGTGTCGAGGATGTAGGTCCAGGCCAGGGCCAAGCACTCAAAGGGGCTCTGTCGTCGGATGTGAGGGATGAGGGACACCAACAGCACGAGGATGCCGATCGAGTAGACGTAGGTGGTAAGTTGCAACATGGAGAGTTGGTATCCGGTCAGGATGGCGAGTAATCCGTAAACACCGGTGACTTTGTTGAGGATGAGGGCGAGAGAAATGACTTCGGTACCGGTCTGTAGGCTGATGAAGCCAAAGAGGCTCTGTGAATGATGCTGCATCAGTATGCGTTCTGCAAGTATATCGTGGGCGGCCTCGTAGCCTCCGAATGTCACTGTTGATATTCTTACCTTTGGCCGGGGAACCCGCAGGTACAAACTCGTAAACCTCGACATGATTGCTCGAATATCCAAACAACAGAAAATACACAAGCTCCTTTTGTCGCAAAATTAAGTATTAAAAAAAATGCCCAAGACCCCTTCGCTGCTTTTTCCAAACAGCTATCAAAGGGAAACGGGGGAGGAGCGCAGTAAAGTACGTGAGCAACGAAGAAGCGCGACGTTCGGGGTAATGGGGGGAGGTAAGGTGGGAAATGAAGGCACGAGGGAAGGAAGGGACCGAAACAAGGCGCGGTAATGACGGAAATGATGCAGCCAGGGTCTTTGGGTGCTCCCGTCGTCGATGATCAAATCAAAAAAGGGTCTCCACACCTTTTTTTTCCTTACTTCATTTGCTTTTTTCTCTTGCTGGTCGCGCGCTCTCTTTCGCAGTGTCGGGACATCCGTAGGTCCCGAGAATTCGCTGGTTGGCTGAGTGAAGAAGGGGGGGCGGCGGTGGTAGTGTCACGTGTGGGCTCACGAGCCAATTTGCAGGATGATCTGCTTGGTGTGTGACTAAGCGCTCTTGGCGCTGAAAGGTTGTGTGGCGCTGTTTGGACTGCGGCGGCGTGTAAGAGCTAAAGAGAGAGAGAGAGCCCTGGGCTAGAGGCTGGCTCATCACGTCACTTTACATGAGGCGGGGATTGGAAGGGGTCCTTTTTTTATTGCGCAGCTGTCAGCGATGATGCAGAAGGGGGCAGGACGGGGGAATACAAGACATGCATCGGTCCAGAACCTGTCATGTCAGCCAAACGAAGAGCATTTTCTTGACGGGAAAATTAGAAAGAGACATGCAACTTAGTTTTTGCACTTCGTTAGCGTTGGTATGAATGTCTTACCACTGATGTCTGCCTCTCGCCCGTCCCCCAAGAATCTGTTCGGTTCGCCCTGCATGTTCGCCCGGGACAGTACAGAATCGATCGACTTATCCTGCATCGTCGTCTCTCCACCTCGCGTACCGATACCGAAGACACGCAACCAGGTTTTGTCCTGAGTCTTTGTGTTTTAATTCTCTCGTGGCATCGAATTAGCCTGTGACTGGCCAACTACCGTAACTGACTAACTGGGCAACTATAGCCACTCATCATCCATGAAGTTCTCGTCGGGCCTCCCCACCAAATGTTGCGTCAATCCACTCAAGTCGCTGCAGACTTTCACAGGTTCATTGCTACGTCCATCACTCATCCATCACTACTCTTAACTAAACCAAGTGTCGTCCGCTCAAACCCGCTCGTCTCGGCGAGATTCCCGCATCCATCATTCGTTTCCAGCTCTGCTTCCTTCCATTCCCATTCGCATCCCATTGCTCTACCCTACACATCGCGTGTTAGTCTAAAGTTCCGTCACCCCACCACGCCCCTTCGTCATTATCGTGGGGTTTTCAAGCTTCATTCTTCTCCCGTTGCTTCCAGACAGCCGTCGCAAAAACGAACAATGTCTTCCTCAGCTTCCCTCGTCGAGTCCGCCAAGAAGTCGGCGGCCTACCAGGCCGTCAACGAGCACCTCCTCCCGGAATACAAGTACGTCGGCATCGGCTCCGGCAGCACCGTCGTCTACGTCGTCGAGGCCATTGTTAGCAAGGGCGCCGAGTTCTACGGCGGCATGACCTTCATCCCCACTGGCAGCCAGTCCAAGGGCCTGATCCGGAACGCTGGGTTGAAGCTGGCCAACTTGGACGAGCGACCCGTCGTCGACGGCAAGCCTGTGGCTTTGGATGTCGCATTTGACGGCGCCGATGAGGTCGATGAGGATTTGAATCTGATCAAGGGCGGCGGTGCCTGTCTCTTCCAGGAGAAGCTTGTCGCTATTGCTGCGAAGAAGTTTGTTGCTGTTGCTGGTGAGTCACTTCCAAATTCATCTTGCGCAAGAACCATCATATCATGATATGATATCATGACACCTACCGTCCTCCGCTTGACCATGAAAAGAAAGAAAAAGAACTCGCAAAAGCTGACGTGAATAAACCCTCCTCAAACAGATTACCGCAAGCAGTCTCCCCGTCTTTGCACCACTTGGAAGACCATCCCTCTCGAGGTCCTCCCACTCGCTGCTCCAGACCTCCTCATCCGTCTCCGCGAGCTGGGTTCCCCCGCCCCCTACATCCGCTCCGGACTCCCCAGCAAAGCCGGCGAAGCCGTGACCGACAACGGCATGTGGATCATTGACGCGCCTTTCCCTCCCCTCCTGCTGGCCAAGGACCTCACCTCCGACGTCGCCGGCACCGGCAAGGACGGCGTCTGGGAGATCAACAACCTGGCCGCCGAGCTGCTTAGGCTCCCGGGCATCGTCGAGATCGGCCTCTTCCACGGCTTCAACGGCGACCAGGCCGTCAAGCTGGGTAAGCAGCTCCAGGCCCAGAAGCCTGTGGCTGCTTACTTTGGCTTGGCCAACGGTGAGGTGCAGGCACAGAATGCGGCTTAAAGGGACTAAGGAAAAGCAAATAAATGCGCTAAAAAAAAAGAAACGGAAGAGATGAAAGATGACTTATGTATAAATGACCAGGAGGAGAGTACTTATAATGATGAAACTGTATAGACGGCGCATCGCTTTTGTCGGTACGAGTTGGAGAACAGGTTTAGAGGTACAGATTAAATGAATAACTCAAGATAATTAAAAGGTCCCAAAGCATTAGAAGAGTTCGTGTAACACTTGTATCCCTGTCCCTGCTGCACCAAGCGGCTTCTTACAGGCTGGAAAATCGGAATTGCCAGTCACACAATGCGATGAGAGGCGTTGTAGGAAAAGGCATTAATGTTTGTCTTATATAACGGTCTCGTAGGCTCGTAGTCCTGGCTGTATTATACAAGTTCCCGCGCCTCAGATCCACACGCTATGCTTGATATCCTGTACATGTGGAATCAAGGCGTAAAGAGAACCTCATCCACAATCTAGCATGACTTGGTCTTTCCTCCCGGATACTCCTATACTCCAATCCCGAACTTGGTGGTGGGGAGGGCTATTTAACATGCGCATCCTTCTTGTGAGGGCTGGGTCGTGTTCGTCTTGACGTCGATCACTGAGAAAGTGAGTTAGCATATACAACGACTATGGTCGCCTTGTTTGGTTCGGACTTACTTTGGCTTGAGGCTTGTGCCGCCGCATCGGTACCCTCCATGCCTGGCAGAGCCTGGGCTATTCTCTTGAACAAGTTCTTCACGTTGTGGCCAAGCTTCGCACTCGTTTCCACAAACATCAGATTGTTCTTCTTGGCCTCATCCTCACCCTGCTGCGTGGTGACCTCTCGCTTATCGTTCAAATCAGTCTTGTTTCCGACCAAGACGATAATGACATCGTTGCCTCGCTCGGCCCGGACATCGTCGATCCACTTCTTCGTATTTTGGAATGATTTGGCATCTATGAGAAATCATTGTGTTAGACCATTGGAGCATGAATGGCAGCCGTAGGTAGGAGGGACGTAGGACGTAGTGGGGTAGTGCCTGGACCAGGGGGGCATACTGGAGATATCGTAGACGACGACTGCTACGCTGGAGTCACGGATGTATGAGGGAATCAGACTTCGAAATCGTTCTTGGCCGGCAGTATCCCACAGCTGCAATCGTACTGTTCGATCTTCTAGGTACATGGTCTGGTAGGATCAAGAGTCAGTCGAGTTGGTTTGCCGCATATCACGAAAGAGGTGTTTACCTTTGACAAGAAATCGATACCAATAGTCGCTTGATACATGTTGTCAAATGAATCGTACATGAATCGGGTAATCAGAGATGTCTTTCCCACTACAGAACATCGTTGTCAGTCGCCGTTCATTTATGCAAGGTCCGGGTTCGGTCGTCGATAAGCAGGGTCGTTGACATACCACTCTGCTCTCCAAGAAACACCAGCCTGGGCAATACATGTCAGCAATCAACCAAACAAGATCGCTGCTTGATAAAAAGCGTACTTGAACTTCTTCAAGGGGTTGTTGTATGATCCGCCGGCCTGCGCCATGCTTGCGGTTGTATTTATTCCACCGGCTCGGGATTGTGAGTCGAACACGGGATAGCTGTCGGCCGCTTCTGGACACGTCGACAGAAGGTGTTGTCGACCAGGAAGTTTCGGAGAAGAAACGCTCTTCGACACAAGCCAAGGGTGGAAATAGAGCTGCACAAGGCGACCGAGTGGTGATGATGTCGAGGCGTTGAGGAATGCGTCCAGGGTTCAAAAGGCTAGAAAGGAGGTTGTTCTCTATCCCCAGAGCGACTCTGCTTGGCGGTGGTGGGACTCGTTGTCATAAGTGGAAGGAAGTACGTACTTTAGAACTCGGTCTATTTTAGGTATAGCGCAGGCGAAGACGGTGAACGAGACTCGGCCTCACTTTTGATATGCATTTTGAAGTGGCGTTCAAGCACGTGCTGATAAGAGGTGCTACTCTGTTTTGTACAGATATACCATATTTGGACTAGTCCATAGTATATTCGGAAATTCTGATTGGATGGACCCTGAATCATTCTGGTCTCCCTCAGACTTGCCCCTCTAAAAAAAATCCAGAACTTATCCGCACTCTGTGATAGGATTACCACCAACCTCTGTTCAACCAAATTTCTTATTCATCACCACTTTCCACTTCACCACATTGCTCACGTAGCCGACATGGCGGTCATTCAATCAAAGACTGCCGGCTCTGGCTCAGCTCCTAGCCAGCACAGTCAGCCCTCTCGAAAGGGAAAGAAGGCGTGGAGGAAGAATGTCGACGTTACTGAGGTTCAAGAGGGTCTGACGCAGTTGAATGAGGAAATCATTCGAGGGTAAGCCTAGACGACTTTTCCCCGGTAAGGAAATTTGGCTGATGTGAAGCGCTTTAGTGGTGTAATCCGAGAAAAAGCTTCCGAAGATCTTTTCGTTGTCGATGTGAAAGGCGAATCCTCCAATGCAAAGAAGTCCAAACATGTCAAGAAGGGTCTCAAGGCCGACGAAATCATCAATGCACGCTCCGCTGTACCGGCTGTCTCTGTGCGCAAGCGTCCAAGCGACAAGACTACCAATGGTGTTATTCCGGCAAAGCGCCAACGAACAGCTTGGGTCTCCCACAAGGAGCTCGCCCGTCTAAAACGAGTCGCTGACGGTCAACACGACACGACTGTTGAGGTTACTGATGCCTCTTTCGATCCTTGGGCCACTCCCGCAGAGCCTCAGCAAGAGAAATTCGACAATATCATCACCGAAAAGAAAGCTGTCAAGGCTCCCAAGTCCAGCAAGCAGAAGTCTCTCTCTCTACTTGAAAATGGCAAGCATGTTCCGGCTGTGCAGAAGCCCTCTGGCGGATACAGCTATAATCCCATGTTTACCGACTACGAAGTGCGTCTCGCAGAGGAAAGCGAGAAGGCCCTCGAAACTGAGCGGAGACGTCTGGAAGCTGAGAGGGAGGAGCAAGAAAGACAAGAAGCCATCGCTCGATCAGCAGCAGAAGCAGAAGCCGCAGAAGCTCGTGAAAACTTGTCAGAATGGGAAGAGGACTCGGAGTGGGAGGGATTACAGACAGATGCCGAGGACGACAAGCCTACTGCCAAGCGACCGCAGCGCAAGACACAGGCACAACGCAACCGGATCAAGCGACGCAAGGAGGAAGAGCGCCTGGCAAAGCACAAAGCCGCCATCAAGGCCCAGCGTCGACAGGAGCACCGGATCCAAGAGATTGCCGAAGAAATTGAGGAAGATGATCAAAACCGCCAGCTCATTCTTGCCGCAGGATCCGAAGATGATGAGGCCGTTGCCGAGCTCAAGGAGTACAAGTTGCGGCGCAAGCAGCTGGGCAAGTACAAGCTCCCCGAGAACGACTTGGAATTGGTCCTTCCCGATGAGCTGCAGGAGTCTTTGCGTCTGCTCAAGCCCGAAGGCAACCTGCTCAAGGATCGGTACCGTAGCATGCTCATGCGTGGAAAGGTCGAGAGCCGAAGACACATCCCCTTCAGGAGGCAAGCGAGGACAAAGTACACAGAGAAGTGGACATACAAGGATTTCACGATATAGATTCGCATATGGACAGAGAAAAGAGGCTAGTGCTATTGGCGTTGAGCGAACACAAAAGGTTGAAGGCTACTGTCATATTATGTTTATTTATCATGGCCACCAACATGGTCTGATCTGGTCATCCGGTTTTTTGCTCTATGGTTTATCTACAAAGACAAAACGAAAAGAAGTACACTTCAGTCTGATACAATTTGTCAACTTCCCACCCTGCAGGAGTCTCGAATTAAGCAAAAGAACACCACAATGAGTATGTACGTTAGCGGTACTGTCGTCACATCATAGCCCTAATTTCCCTTCGCCAACGCCCCGAAACGAAGAGGAACGTCTCATCCCATCAACGCTTTTTATCCTTAGAAGCTCACTAAATCTGCCACGAGGTTAGTCTATAGTGTGATATTTGAAGAGCTTGAGAGGAACGTACCTCGACCAAAGAGACCTCGCTTGGCCCAATCCATTGCCATGAGGCTTCGCGTGCGGAAACTCACGCTCTGGGCAAAATATACGGACCGCCAGGCATAGACGGCCCATAGACCACCAGCGATGTTGTAGCCCTCTCCGAGATCAAAGACTGCTGAATTGCCGACATAAGCCAGGCTACCAAGATGACGATATTCAAAGGCCTTGTAAACGGCAGCGTCGACATCGCCTTGGTAAATGTCGTTGACACGGAGTCCTTCGGATATACGCGCCATTTTGTTGAATTTACGAGCAAGGTACTGACCCTGCTGGTGGGCGCGTTGCGCCGTGGCTGGTAGGGAGGTCAACTTGCTGTCGATCTGCTTGAGAAGCTCACGCAGCTCGCCAAAGTCCAACGTGCCCGATTTATCCTTGTCGAATTCTTTGAAAAGCCTATCAAGTCGCTTGAGATGGCCAACAGCTTGGGGGAAGCGTCTCTTGACATCCTCAGCAACATCTCTCCAGTCGCTAAAGTGAAGCTGAAGAGTCTCGGGATCCTGGCCCCTCTTCCAGGCGACCGAACGAAGGAACGTGATGATATGGTCAGCGACGTTGTTCTGAACTGTGGAGCAATCGCCAATCGCGTAGACATCACCAAGGGGCGCGCCATTGACACGAAGATGGGTATCTGTCTCCAAAGCATGGCGATTCGTTTGGAAGTTTCCAAGTTTCTCAGATATTGTCTGCGCAAACTTGGTTTGTGCAACACCCGTTGACCAGAGACAGAAACCAAGAGGGAGTTCTTTAGTAACTGTGTTGCCGTCCTCTTGCTTTTGAGAGAAGATAATCTTGTCAGGAAGGACCTCCTTGACTCTTGAGTTTGTGAGGACGTGGACCTGATCGCGAGCAAAACGTTCTTCCGCATACTTGGAGACAGTCTCGTCATATGTGTTGAGAATATGGCTGCGGCTCTGGATTAGGTGCACCGAGATCTCATTGCGCAAAAGTCGAGGGAAATGTCTTGTCAGATCTTCATTGAGAAGATCGAACAACTCAGCGGCGAATTCGACGCCAGTCGGGCCTCCGCCACTGATGACGAAGGAGAGGAGGCGCTTGCGTTCTTCATCCGGAGTGGTCGGTAGACAAGCGAGTTCCAAGTTTTGAATAATCTTGTTGCGAATCATGCGAGCGTCATTGATATCTTTGAGAAAGAAGGCATTCTCGAGGCCCTTGACTCCATGAGGATTGGTGGTGGACCCAGTCGCAATCACCAGCTTGTCATAAGGCACGTAAAACCTGGCCTCTTTGCCCAACGCATCCAATTGAGAAACCTCGACCAATTTGTTGGTGAAGTCAACGTCCTCAGCCCGAGCCCGAATAAAATGGCCCCGAACTCGACTCAAAATACGGCGGATAGGCTCGACCAGAGATCGCATCTCAAGAGTTCCAACGGTTGCAGAGGGGAGCATGGGGGTAAAGAGGAAGTAGTTTGCTGGTGAGATGACAGTGACATGATAATCATCTGGGTTCAGTTCCTTGAGGAGGGCAACACCACCCCATCCTCCACCCAAGATGACCAGACGGGGCTTATCCTTGAGCCCTCGTTTCTCTTCGCAGTCGTCATCGTCAATGTATACTTCTGCAATCGGCAAATTTTTCGCGCCGCCTCGACGGGGTTGAAGAGCAAGTGAAGAAACGTCAATGTCGCTAAGGGTAGGGTGCTCCTTGTAGGTACTAGCATCGTAAAGGAAGAAGGCAAAGACACCAATTCCGAAGACGGTCATTGATGTGCCGACCCAAGCGGCGGCGCGATAACAGAAGTTGAGTACTCGCGATGAGCGTTGAGGAAGCGGCTTTCCCGAGAGAGCGCGTACGAAGTAATTCGGAGGGAGTTGTCGAGGGCTACCCTTTGCAACTGTGGCACGAGTTCCTGACAGGTTCGTAAGGGTACGTAGCTGGGATGGAGTTCGAGGTGCGGTGACGCGGGACAAGGCGACCCGTGAGCTTGGAATCATGGAAGAATGGCCTGCGCGTGCGAGGCGCATTGCCGTTAGAGCAGTAGCAGGCATGACTATGGCTCCAACAGTCGAGTATCAAACCTGGGCTGAGGCAGATGATGAGCTACAAGTAGAGAACCGGAGCTGAAACGGAAGGATTGAGCTAGCGACAGCTCAACATGTCGTTTGCGGGGGATAGCAAAATGACACTTCGACAAGGCCGCGAAGTAGAAAAAGGCCAATGGAGGACAATCACGGGATAACGCAAGGGTAAAGAAACAGAGAAAAATGAATCAAAGTCGATGTTGGAAATAATTAAGTGGGAAGTCTACAGGGTGGTGGTGTGCCTTCCCAATGAGAAAGGATCGGAATGGCTGGCTGGGTAAGGTGAGGTGCGGCAGGAACCATACGAGGAGGCACATTCCCTGGCGAGATACCATCCAGCGCTTGCACTACGTCATGAAGAGCACCATTTCGAGAGAGCTTTCCACCGAGCATCGGCGACTCCACCGAGCTCTCCTTCAGCACCTACACCCACTGTAGGTAGGACCCTTGCCAAGCCTTTCAAGCCTTGCCATTTCATTACTCTCTTCGAACGAACTGTGTATGTAAGTGTGAAGTAATACCGTCACTCTCCCCTGTAGCGATAATCGATGACTCTACAAGGTACAAGAAAATCCCTCTCGCTCTTTCTCGCGCAACGGGACGGCAATTCCGCACCGTCAACGCCGACGCCATACCGGAACTGTCGGGTAGCTAACGGGCCTTTTCTTTGGTTCAGCTCATCCTTGCTTGCATGCAGGTCCTGAGCGGTCGATTTGGGATCTGTGTGGATCACATTATGTTTCATTCTCATCTTGATGCTCATCGATGTCACGACGAGCCGCAATATGTATTTGTACTCACGGCCAGATCGGATCTGGATTCTTACACCGCATGCACATTAGGACCCTGGAACCGCAATTCCCTCATCACATGTCCCATCTCTAGCCTCGACAGTGGGTTCTACGCATCTTTCAGTTTCTCGTTATAAAGATAGCTCTTTGCATGTGTCAATATCAACCGCCAAATCACATCCTGCAAAGACTAAACCCAATCTGCCCATGGAACATGTCAAACCAACTCTAGGTATATCTCAACCCATTCCTCTCCCCCCGATCTATCCACAGCGGAAGTATCTTTGTTCCACCCATCGTTGTTCTGGCGAGTCCAAAATATTGCAAACCACAACAGTGATTTCTGGGAACACTGATGTTAATCGGTGTAACCCGACCTTGCCAGCTGAGTATGTTGCCAAAACGATGCGATCCTGGGCAACTCCGTGGTCAACGAGGACCTGCACAGCCATGAGTGCTGCTCCACCACTGGCCATCTGTGTATCCAACAACAAGACACTTTCTTGCTGGTCGATGTTATCGGGTAGCCTTAAGTAGTGTAACTCTGGCTCTCCCGTCGAGAAGTCAGACTGGATGAGCACCCGCCCAGTCCGACAATCGGGGATGGTCTTGCGTAGTGCCGGTTCAAAGGCGGAGCCGCCCCGGAGCACAATCACGGCGCAAACCTCACCCTTGGGCGCAAGCCCTTGATACTTGTACCCCTGAGGCGTTTCGATGGTCAACTCCTGGAACTGGACATTGTTAAGGGCCCTGTTCCAATGTTAGTCCCGTCTTGAACCCCAATGCATCCACCTTATTGCTCGGAAGCGGCTTACTGTTCAAGGATGAGACCAGCCAACCGATCAAAGTAAAAAATAAAATCCTCCGCAGATGTATCGATGTCTTGGAGGATTGTGTTCATAAACTTGAGTTGCGGCGTGTCCTTGAGAAGCACCACCCGATCTGACAAAGGCTCTTCCTTGCAGGCTGCTTCAAGTCGAGAAAGTGCTTCACGATGATGTCGCGACTTCTCAAAGAGCTTCTTCTCAATGAACTGGACCATCATATCTATATCGAGGTTAGTTGATCCGTATACTTGAAGGGTCAACTAGTGGTGGCTTACCAAGAGCTACCCGATTTTCTATTCCTCTCGGGACAATAAGATCGGCAACCTTTCGTTGAGGCTCAACAAACTGAATCATGTTATTAGTCTCCTAAGTTGACAGGCCAAGGCAGCCTTGAAACTCACCTTTTCGAAGTTGGGCTTGACGAAGCCAAACCATTGCTTTATAACACCTTCAATATCACGGCCCCGTTCCCGTACATCACGAACGACTAAGAACCAAAAAGCCTTAGTTCTGGCTCACGAATAACTTAGGGGCGCTTGGCTGAGATGGGAACTCACTTCGTCGTGACAAGCATGTGTCACCGTCTGCTTCGCAGTATATCTGCCATAGAAGTAAGGTTTTAATGTTTGGCAGTGTTGAGAGATGCCTTCAACTTACACCCATGTCGAGCAAGTCGAGGACCCGTGGGTCATACAGAGCAAAGATTCCCTCCAACACAAGAACATGAGGTGAATAAATGGACGTCGTGTGTTCCAAGCGCTGATGCTTGGAGAATGAGTAAACAGGGATCTCTGCTCGTTTACTGCAGGGTAAGTGTCAGCACCGGCCTTGGTTATCTTGATACCCTAAGCGAGGGCGGCCAAACGCACCCAGCCTTGAGATCTCGCAGTTTGTCAACCAAAACGTCAAAGTCTATAGCCTATGTGAGGATAACCAGTCAGCGATGATGAAAGGTTTGAAAGGATAATAAGGACACCGGAGAGTATACGCACATCTGGCGAGTCAAAGTCGTATTCATTGGCAAAGGCCAGCTTTGATTGCTCAGGAGTTAGAGATTTATAGAACGAATCCTACGCACATGGTCAGTACGGTGAGCCGGTATCAGGCAGCGAAAGGGAATACCATAGACAGAATGACGACCCATGGCAGATTCAGCTTCTTGACGATAGCCTGGGACACTGTTGACTTGCCCGAGCCTGAGCTGCCAGCGACGCCAATGATGCTGACATCGGCCCAAGGAGGCGAGTAATAGGCTCGCTTTTGCACCGTGACATGACTTTCGACGTCAGCCATGGTAGGCAGCAGAGGGTCGTGGCAGCTGCGGACGGGTTCTGGATGAAGAGATTAGAACTCGGGCGGTTTGATGTTTGGAGACGAGCTTTGAGTTTAGCCCCAGACAAGGCGGAGCAGGCCGGGCGGGAGCGAGGATTTAGCTTATTGGGGTCAGCAGTGAACACTCAGCATTGCCGTTCAGGGCACCAGGCCAGCCCTGTCCCTGTCAACGAGAATTGATTTGTGCTGAGGTGTTGTTGTGAACGCTGAAGAAGTGGGCAGGGTTGAGTTCGGACCGAGAGATCCACCAGCAACAGGCGAGATAGATAGATAGCGAGATACCTCGGGAGAGATTTCGTATACGAAGGAGAGGAATGATTTTGGGCTAGAGTAAAGTAGGAACAAATCTTTAGGAAGAAGTCAAACAGTGATGTCGTCAGGTGCAAAACTTTTTCAGAAAAATATGAACAGAAGAAGTTGGAGGAGAAGAAGGGAGGCCCTGAGGTTGCCTGATGCACGCGACAGTTTGGTCTAAATCCATCCGGCTCACAGCTAACTACAAGTAAAGTCGCAGGACGGCGGTGGCCGGCGGGCAGAGACCAAGAACTGACTGACACCTGTGAGCGGGCAGGCAGGGCGAAGCACCGGAACCAAGCTAGACATGACCGAACTCGACTCTATTCTGTCTTTGTCGTATCCCGAGATAAGCACTGTGCCGGGTGGCTGCCAATTGACCTAGCCGAGTTGTTCGTGAACGGCGTGATGCGCGATGACGGAGTCCTGGTGGCTTGAGGCTGAGACCAGACCCCAGGATTTGGGGACTCTGACGTGAGAAGTAACATGACCATTGAGGATTCAAATGAACATGAGTCGGTTAAGCTTTTGGATAAAATAATTGCTTATTGCATGACGGGACTTGATATGCAGCCTGCCATCGAGTTTGTGACATGTCTCGGGATGAACTGTTCTCTTCCGTTCGTTGCTTGGCCTGGGTTGCTGCAGGCACACGCATTCAGTAGTAACCATTGGTTGCTTGGCGTAAGAGCGTATGCAGATGACGGACCTGCCATTTTCGGTCGAGAAGAGATTGAAAATCAAACAGAGGAGACAGAGAGCACAAAAATCCCCAAACGCACAAATTCCGTCTTTCAATTCAGATTGTCAACTTTCACGGATGCCCTTTGTCTGGATTCGCCTGTGATAATTCTTACCTTGGATCTGTAAATTTGGTGGCTTCAGTGGAGTGGCCGCCTATAACCCCAATCAGTGAGCGTATTGCTGCTGCCGTAATTCTTGACCTGGCCTGAGATTGAGTCCTCAGGCAACAGAGAACCAATGCGCAAGACATCACATCATCTCTGCCACGTGATTGGTCTGCCAGCCCCTCCTGCTGCATCCAGCTCGCCCGGACCACCAAAATCGGACAGCTCTTTTCCTTCGCCCCCAATCAACTTCTTCTCCTCCACATTCCACATTCCTCACTCTTCTTCCCATTTTTCCATTTCAAGCCTTTTTGTTACCAGCAGCTCGCGCTTTCGTTGGCAAGAGGCTGGATCTCTTCTCGGCTTGACAAATGCGCTGAACTACTAGGCTTGGGCCTGCTTATTCGGCTACGGCTTCGTGTCCATTCCTCGTCCATCTGCTGCCTTCACATCAGCTTCTTCGAGCTTGAACAGAGAACCTTGGCTCCCTCCGATCATGGTATGTCCCGACGCATCAGCTGCAAGCTATTGAACTCGCAAACCCTGACCGCTATATAGACATCCTCCACCTCTACCACGACCCCAGTCAAGCATGCCTTCGACAAGCAGGTCGAGGACATCAAGTGTCCGAAGAGGTAAGCTCCCAGGAGACTCCACTTTCCGAAATTTTCTCCTCGCAACCCCCCGGTGATATGATGAACGCTATATCAATGGGAATCTCTCCTAGCATATACTGCGGAAACACGATATCAATCTTCTTTTTTCCTGATACACCAAGTCTTAGCCCTGTTCTTGTCAAGATGCCCCATACCACCACAGGCACTAACAAGCTTGACAGTGACATCAATGCCTTGATCTTGGATTACCTGACCATGGAGGGCTATCCCAATGCGGCCGCGAACTTTTCCAAAGAAGCCAACCTGCAACCGCATCAGGACTCGGCCACCATTCACGCCCGCCAAGAGATCCAGAATTCTATACATGGGGGAAACATCCAGACTGCCATAGAGGCCTTGAATGATTTTGATCCTGAGGTATGCTGCTCACACTTGTTTCTGATTCTGCCATCTTCCCATATGATTAAAACACGAGTTTTACATGCACCACTCATAGAGCCTTCGGGCCTTTGATGAGGAACAACCACTTTTCTATGACTTTTTATGATGCATTCCCCCATGTCAGCTGAACAAACCTGTTAAACTTGAGATCTGACCCGTTGCATAGATTCTGGATGAAGACAAAGCTCTACATTTTGCCTTATTGAGACTTCAACTTGTAGAGCTAATCAGGACTTGCAATGCCACCGGTGGTGATATCAATCCAGCTTTGAAGTTTGCCACAGAGCAATTGGGCCCTCGAGCACCGACAAACCCCAAATTTTTGGATGACCTGGAGAGGACCATGGCTTTGCTTCTATTCCCTACCGATTCCCTTGAGCCTCGCCTTGCTGCACTGCTTGAACCTGATCTGCGTAGGGAGGTGGCCGATAACGTGAATCGTGCCATCTTGGAAAGGCAGTCCCAGAGACGAGAGGCTGCAATCCGTCACCTGGTTAGAATGCGAGTCTGGGCCGAAAATGCAGCCAGAGACAAGGGCAACACTATCCCTGACCGCCTTGACATTGGCCTGGATACAGAAGACTCTGATCTAAGACGGTCTGCTCAGCCAGAGAATGGGCATGAACCAATGATTACGACATGACTAAACGTGTGATATTCTGGTGTTAAGGGTTGGCTTTTGGTCGTCATTGGTATTTAGCGTTCTTGTTAGACGTATGTTTGGCGTTTGGGGCTGGACAGGATACCCGAACAGGGTGTTTCGATGGCGTTGGGATTGACTTGGGACCATGACAGTGCAAGATGCAAACAAACGCATGGTAGAGCAATAGGCGGTTACGCTGTTGATTGAAATTGATTACACGAACTTGATGACCATGATGTCTCGACTCGAGAAATTGCATTTAATTCCATGTGCCCGTTGTAAACGCACCAAAGGTCCCGGCTGGCATGTCAAAAACGTTTGAAGTTTGAAGTACGACCGTGTCTTGACCAAAATAAGAAAGAATTTATTTACATCATGCTCCCTGCGTCTTAGCCGAGATATCCCGTCTATTTTGTTCTGACCATCTTGAGCTTCTTGGGGGACCAGAGGAAGTTGTTGGCATAGGCCTTGGGAGAGATCTTTCTCGACTGCGGCTCCTGCACAAAGTATTCGTAGCCCTGCTTCTCAGCGAAGTGGATGGCATCCTCCTTGCTCTTGAAGTTGACGTGAGTGCCTTGCATAAAGTCACCCGATGACTGCCATCCCATCAAAGGGTTCTCCCATCGGTGGCCTTTGGGCAGAATATCCCAATCCATGCGCCATCGCTTGCCACGCCAGTCGCCAGATTGCGTCGCCGGCTTGGTCTCTTGGTAGATGCTACCTTGGTGTTAATACAGATGCATT
Source organism: Rugonectria rugulosa (assembly GCA_023509875.1). Classification (NCBI taxonomy): domain Eukaryota; kingdom Fungi; phylum Ascomycota; class Sordariomycetes; order Hypocreales; family Nectriaceae; genus Rugonectria; species Rugonectria rugulosa. The sequence goes on from JALNIO010000048.1 coordinate 74,396, forward strand.
GGTGTGACTTTCGTGGCGTCTAAACTAACCGAACGGTTCGAGCCTGGAGTTCCATGGGAGCACCAGAGATGGTGGCGGCAGGGAGAATGTCCTCACTGCCATTCTGAACGCTCTTGGGGACGGGGGTGTAGGTGCTGAGAACTAATTAGCTCTGGTTTGTGAAGTTTTCAGCTGTATCGAATCGCGTACGAGGTAGCCTTGTCGGCGTGGATCTTGTAGTCAGGCTCGTTGGTCGTGCTGGGAGCAGCCGGGACGGTGCCGGGAGACGAGGTAACGGAGCTCTGGAAGCGGCGAGGAGCGGCGGCAACGGCGACTCGGGAAGTGGTAGCGCTTCGTAGCATGCGAGCTGCGCTCTGGGACCGAAGGGAGGCCATTGCGAAACGATGGGCCCTCAATTGAAAGACGTGAGCTTTGTTCCGACGTCGACGAAGGTCGTGGTGGGTTGCGGCGATAATGTCAAGCGGTTGAGCAAGCTGGAACTAACGGGCGCTGATTGGATGGTGCGGAGCGACGTTTTGCCGAAACGAGCCGCCCGCCCAGGACGAGTGCTTTTCGGCCAAGGCTCCTTGCGAACTAACGAAACAGAAAACCCGCTCCTCAATTGAACAATTGAGTGTCATTCAGGCCCTCGACGGATTCAACGCGGCAATTCCTCTCAATTCCCTTTTCCGCCAATACCGCCATCATGAGCTTCGTTACCCGCCGAGCGCTCTCGACGCTCATCCCCCCCAAGGTGAGCCATTCTCCAATGCTCTCGGTTATGCCCACGCTGGACCCCCGGACCTCCGATTGCTTCCGTTGCTAACGTCGATGCGCAAAAACAGATCGCTTCTCCCAAGGTACGCACCTAACCCTCGCGCACGATGGACTATACTTTATTTGCTGGAGGAGATGGATTGTTATCGATGCGAGCTTTCACCCCTCCGATTTGATCCCGGTCGACCGATTGCTGGAGCTTCCCGCCCTGATGCTTATGGACATGAGAAATGGGAAAAAAACTGACAGGATGTCAATAGGCCATTGGCGCAGCTCCTGATGCTATTCGCATGCAGCGTGTCGTCAGCTTCTACGAGAAACTTCCTCGAGGTGCCGCCCCCGTGGTGAAGGGCAAGGGCATCCTCGGCAAATACCAGGAGAAGCACTTTGGCAAGAACCCTTCGGCTAAGCGTACGATTCCCTTCGACCATCTGGTATTATTCTCAGTATACTGACTGACTGGTTGACTGCAGCCATCATTCACGCCATTGTCTTCCTCGTCGCCATCGGCTATGCCCAGAACTACTACTTCCACCTCCGTATGTATATCCGAGACACCAAAACAGCTCCCCGAAGTTGCTTCGATCTTTGGCTAACCAGGATATGTAGGTCACCACAAGAACAACGCTCACTAAGTTAGGGGCGGGAACAGGATGATTGGACGATGGTCTTGGAGGGAAGGTGAAAGGTCGTGTGCGGATTGTTCCAAAACGATGTGTGGTCGAGCGTTACATGCCTTGGCTTCCCTATGTATCTCTAAATAACGCAAAGTGATGCGGCATTTCTCCAACCTATCATTGAATCTTGCACCCGTGAAACTAACTTGCAGCGTGTGACATGGGAGGTTCAATTACTGTTACATAGATGGCATGTAGGTATCTATCACATGCAGTCGAGCGATAAGATGAAGGTCCGAGCTATGGATAGATGCTGAGTTGATTGCTCACACACTTCTAAACCACCATTGTTTGCTTCCTACCTGCGAGAGAACAAAAAAGGGGTATGCCGCGCATCTTTCAGTCTCTCCGCATTCAGATGTAAGATGTGTCGTGTCATTGGCGTTTGGAGCTATTCCACCACCTCCAGTAGTAGGGATAAGGACTGGTCTCTAGCTGCAATACCTATCTAGGCGGGACAATTCTTTTCATGAATGTCATTTTGATGCTCGCTGATTCATTTCATGGCGCGATTTTGGTATCAATGCACCAAGTTTGCTTATTTGCACAATGAATGCATGCAAGCAGGCTCATTTAATAAGTGATGCGGGGAGGTAAGTTGTAGCTAGATGCCTCGTCGTCGCGTTATGAAGCTCCAAGTTTCATGTTTTATTAACATAATATATGCTCAGGGCAGTTGCATGATGAATCAAAGAGCATCTCTAATACGAAAACATTGATTGCATCATGTTTACTCAGATATCTATCTTGAAACACTTTTATTGGCGCGGTCGAGTCTTTGTGCTATATAAGATAGGTAGTCGATTTACCGATAGAGTCATACGGTGTATAACTAAGCAAGGCAACAGACTTGGGACAGAAAGAGGTATTGAGACTTTCTTAGGGGACACTATCGCCATCGCGCAATAAGGTATCTACAAAATATGCCTTACAGTTTAAGTTATGCCCTTCGAAATACGAAAACGTTAAAATCCCTTCTTCGGAATGACGCATAAAAAACGACGACTGAATTCGTAGTGACACGCATTGGCCTGGGACTTGGGGGAGCTTGATGATTCGTACTGTGGCGCCATGCACGGAAATGCACGCTGAAAGCCTGTGAAGGGGGAGATCAGCAGGGTGAACTCTAGCCAGATGGGAACACCTACAGCCAGGCTTCTCACCACTACTACCCACCACCACGGGGGAAGTAATTCTGCCATCCTTACATCACAGTGCAAGAAGTAAAACTAAACAGAAATCACACCGAATTAACCTCAATCCTCTGCCGAGTCTTTTCCTCGTTGGTCGTATGGAATGAAGGTCAGGTAACACACTGCTGACCTAATGCATACTGGCCAACGCTCGCCCCTATCACATGAGGCCGGTAGTGGGCCAGTAAGTGCGTGATGGGCAGGCACAGTGCAGACAAACCAAAGCCCCAGGCCTGCAGCGCTACGCCCTGGAACAATAGCCACATCACACCTCACCTCGATCCTTTCGCCCTCGCAAACCAAAACCCAACGGCTCATCCGCCTCATTTCTCTCCTCTCCTCCTCCCCCGCCCCCCCCACGATCGATCGGTTCCCTCTCCTTCATCCGGATCTCATTTCTTTTTTGCGAACCAAAAATAGGCTACCCCGACTTTGCGAATCAGCCGTTACCCGCCTCGCTTGAATTACTTCGACCTCGCAGCCCGAAACTGCCTCCCCGCCCCGCGGCGCAAAACGATTCCATCCCCAGAGACCCGAAGATCGCCTCGGAGCCTTTTGGCGCAAGGCTGTTTGCACGACTCTCACGCGACTAGGACGGTGAATAGTTTTACGGGGCTTTCTTCGTCTCTCACTCTCCTACGACACGGCGCATATCTACGACGGATGATGGCAACAGAGGCTGCCGTGGACAAAGCCGCCGATGCCCCTGTCACCGAATCACATCTCGTGAGTCTGCCTCAGCCTCATTTTTCTCCTGCCGGCTCCTTTTCCGATCCTATCTCCGCGTCTGCCCCTCCCCCTCCCTTTGACATGTTTCTTGAGCGTTTCGTGCCTTTGATGTCATTTTCTGGTCGAGACACTTCCATGACTGTTTCCCTCAGGAGCTCCGCTATGAGCTTAGCTCCTTGTCCAACCTCGAACTCTGCTAACAATGCCTCTCCGAGGATTTCCAGGCTCCCGACGCTCAGAATGTCGCCTTCGACCGTTCATCCGTAACTGCCTCTCCCAGTATCGATGAGATCGAGAACAAGCATATTACCAGCGTCGACGACCAGCTTAATTCTGCAGATGTTAGCGTTAGTGGAGGCTCAGACACAGAAGCTTCGAGGGCCGACGGTTCAAAGAGTAAGGATGACAGGGGACATGGACGTACAGGTTCTTCGGTTAAGAAACCTGCCACATTCAAGGCTGTCTCGGTCAATAAGACATTCCTGGCTGCCAAAGCCAATGCCACCAACGCATCCGCCAAGGTGGTCGAGAAACCGGCTACAGGTTCAAGCACTCCTCCACTCGGCCAAGCGACGCTCTCATCTTCCCGACCTCGACTGGTAGCCAAAACAGGCAGTGGTATCCGTGATTCCTCTCCACGACTCCCCTCAGCCGCGAATGGAAAACCTGCGGAACCACCTGCCGTCTGGAACAAAAACCGCCGTATGTTGTGCATTCGAGTTTGTCGAATGCGGCCCTTGCTGACCGAGCATTTTAGCTGCCCCTGCACCGGAACCTAAGAAGTTTACCGACGAGGAGCTGAAGAAGTATGGCATCCATATGGCTAGTCGCCTAAACGAAGACGATGCTCAAGGGCAGAATAAATGGGCTGATATTGATGACGACGACGACGACTGGGCCCCTGAGGCCATTACCTGGGGGGACGGCACCAAGACGACTCTCCCTCACCACGAAGAACATCCGCCTCCGCCCTCCGATAATGGATCTGTGGCCTCCAAGGGGAAGCTTTCCGAGAAACCAAGGTCTCCAGCTCCTCCGTCCTCCGTCGGCTCTCCTCACCCGAAACCCAGTGGTCTGGCGTCCGGAAAAGGCCTGATCCTGAAGAGCGGCTCCCAGGACAAACCCACACTCGTAGCCAAGCCTCCTGCACCACCAGCACCTGTCAAGTCACCATGGGCCACTCTTCCTCCTGTCGACAAGGCGTCTCCAGGTGCCTCGGAGCCAGCCCAGTTGGTACGCGGAGCATTCAAGGACCATTCGCCTCTGAAGGGCATGACACCTCCTCCTAAGGAAATTGCCGCCGATGATTTTAGTCGATCTGGTTGGAGGGAAGGGCCTCATGGCAACAGGGAGCTCTACAACCCATCGGGCCGTCATGACTTTGGATCCGATCGTCGTGGCTCCATGCGCATGGAGCAACACCCAAGACACCATCCGTCACTACTGCAACGACCACCTCCTTCACAATCCGACTATCCCGAGCCCTCTGGCGCATTCCAAACTAGCAGGGTGTCACAAGAGCCTCCTTTTAATAGACGACGAGGTTCCTCGAACGTGAGCGGTGGAAGCGGATCCTTTGTGCGTATGAACAAACCCCACGATGGGTCAATGCCGCCGCCTGAGCATCTGAATGCTCGTCGGACCTCGTTTGCTGGATCTGTTGACAGCCCAGTATCTCCTGGTAACTTGTCCGTATCCGCCCAAGGCCCCCCAAGACAACCGGGATGGATGCCACGAGCATCGCCACATACGACTTTCGCAACACCCCATCAAGCTGGTCCGCCACCAGAGCCTGTTTCAGGACCGCCTCCACCAGTTCGACCAGTAGTTGACGAGGTCGAATATCAGAAGCAGGTAATGCGGGAGCGAAACGAAGCTGCGAGGAAGCGACGGCAAGAAGAAGAAGCTCGCGAAGAGGCCGAGCGACGAGAACGAATTCAGAAGAAGTTGGATGCGTTAGGTCCAGCCCCGGAGAAGAAATCAGATAAAAAGGAGACATCTCCGAAGCAGGATGAAACCTCGCCACCGACACACATTCAACAACGCGACGGCCATGGCCTATCTAATGAGGCAAGCACAGATGACGACAGCAAAGCCAAGGACGGGATGCAAGTTGCGACCAAGACCAGCCCACACCTCAACTCTGGTCCACCACCCCCTAGACGTGTTTCTCAGAGTCAAGATCCCAAGCCGACTGACCTCTGGGGTGCGGCTTCAGCGACGCGACAGGAACGCTTCACTACCTGGGCTGCAAATGCTCAACCAGTTTCCCGCAATGTCTGGGGCTCCCCAAATAATGATCGAGGCCTCGGCAACGGAACATTCAATACTGATCTTGGACGTGTTCCGACTGATGGTAGTACCGCACAAGGTGGCAAGGGACCAGCGCCCATTGGACCTCCAGGATCCTCACGACAACCGTCACAGGGTCGGTCACAAGCCCCTGCTCCCATTGGATCCCGCGTTCAGCGCTTCAATGGCTCTGGTAATGAACTGGCGAACAAATGGGGCGCATCATCAGTGGCGGATAATGACAAGAAGCTCTCTTCTGCCAGGGCAGCTGAGCGAGCTGATCGAGAGCGCCAACTAGCGGAACGAGGCTTGACCATGGAAGATGCCCAGCCCACCATCAAAGAGACTTGGCGCCCGGTTCACGCTCCCGGTGATGGCACTCGACGAAGCACAGGTACATCCGAGACACAATCCCACAGGGCTGGAGGCTGGAGAGCTGCTGGCGAAGAGACGGCTAGGAACGCTGCAGGTCGGGATGGCCTGCTCCTCGGTACGCAGGATGGCGTTGCGGGAGTCGGAACAAATACCTCTGTACCCCCCCAGGACGATGTCTCTTCCGGTGCCAATGTCGGAATCATTGGAGGTGGTGGCACCAATTCAAATTCGGCAGTCCTGTCACAGGGTGGTAAAGGCGCAGGGTCTCAGGGACGCCCATCCCGATTCTTCCCTATGAAGGACTCTCGACCTGATCCTATTGACTCGCGATCCAAGTCACCAACACCACCTCCACCTACGATGGAGGGCCATCCCGCTTACGAAGGGGATGTGATGCGCCCTCACGTCTCCCTACCAAAGCCTCATCCAGTCGTCAAACTGCCTCCTTCCATGACCTCCCCGCACGCATCTCAATCTCGCCCTCAGTTCGGCTGGGCCAACCCTCCTGCGTTCAAAGATGCTCGAGGTTCTCTTGGCTCCCACCGAGCCCCAATAAGTTCTGGCGAGGCTACACAAGAAACGTGGCAGAATCGTATCAACAGCCTTCTCAACGGCTCGAGATCACCACCGCAAAGGTCGATTGTTGTAGATCCTGCGAGTAAGAGCGCACTGGATCATGTCAGTCACCAAGACGCTGCAACCGTCTCCCTTCCTGGATCTAATCCGGTCACACGCCCGACCAGTAGCCACAAAGCTGGCCCAACAACACAGCTGGCGCTGGTGAGCAAGCCCATGGCAGAGGAGTGCTTTGAGGAACAAGAAATGGGATCACTCCCACAGATTCGATTTCCGCATAAAGCACCTGAAGCAGCATGGCAACCAGCATTGGCACAGAATAAGCCGTTACCGAAGAGGTTCTGGGTGCAACCCGCTATTATGGAGCCCTATTACTTCGCTGGCGATCTGACCGGGACCGGTAATGTTATGAAAATCCATTTTCCTGGCATGACGGAGCAGAAGACTGTCACTTTACCCTTCTCTGCGACTCGTGGAGGACGAGGATCGCACACTCGGACGACACAACGACATCGTGGGTCGGGTCACGAGCGCAGAGGAGGTAAACGAGACACGTCCAGCTCACGAGCCTCCAGCACACGGGGTGAGCGCAGCACATCTTCTGGTCGAGGTGGACGTGGAAGCTATCGAAGCCGCGGAAATGATAACTGGAGTCGTGCATCGGCTACGCCGCCCTCTTTGTCCGCTTAGGCAATGTGGACTGGGCTCTCACGCCGTATATTGTGATGCCTCTTACTACTGGCCGAGGATGTAGTCTATCTGATGCATTCTCGTGCTTGGACTTCTGTCCCGCATACGATGTGGACAGAAGAAACCCGGTTGACTTTCCCTCGCTCTCACTGCAGTGCTTGGGGATCCGCTCGTCTCGACCTTTGCAGACGATTGTACGTATGGACCGCACATGTTTTCCATGGAGGAGCCGACTTGGTGGGCAGTAGCACGTCTCGATTGTTGTTATTTGCTCAGGCCTCTGCAAAGTTTGCAGAAGCATCGCTTCAGCATGGTTTCTGTTTTTATTTCAACTCTTCGTCAACTTCTCAGCTTTCGCTCTACGAACACGTCTTAGCAGCCCCAGCTTGTTGGATGCCTCTGCTCTTACTCGACCTGCTGGGTGCCTGAAAGAATTTGTTGTCACAAATACCGACTTTGAGTAAACATTCAGAGCGAAACGGGAGATTCTTTTGGAGATCTCCATCATTCTTGGAACGAACAAACGTAGCAACGTCGTATAGTCTTGAAGGGGGGCTTCATCTTGCGGGGAGAGACGAGGCAAACTTTCAGGACTGACGACGATGGACCAACACAAAAAAAAGGTGCCTTGGCTTTTCACTTGGTTTGGGAAGGGGACAGGAATTGTTTACGACGACGACCTATTAATGGTTAATCTTTGGGGAACAAGAACCAACCGAGCCAGATGACGACGTGAGAACCAGGGCGGGTCAGCACGACGCCTTTTTCCCTCTTTCTTAATGGAATGGTTCCTTTTATTTTTCCTTTTAAAACCCTTTTAACTCTGTGGAACTTGACGCAGCAAACCGGAGAACTGGACGCTATGGACTTGGTGTCTGAATGATGCATGATGGTCATGCTGATGCTGTGGACGATGGTTCTGGTAAAGATACATTTCAAGTATGCGAAACATTCTAAAACCGCCTTGACCCTTTCGTGTGAAGTTGTATGATTTCGGGTTGAGTGATATGGAGTCGTTTATGAATCTAATGTGAGTGAGGCCATTTGATCCAGATCAAATTCATACGTAGTGTATTCTATCAACATTTCTGCCTAACAACCCCTTGATATGACCGACCTCAACATCGCTTGGATACATGTCCATGACCAGCAAGCAGTATTGTCAAAGGAACAATGGTATTTCCACTCATACTCCAAAACGCCCGTAATCTCTTCCGTCATCATACCTACAGCTCGCTCATGACCCGTGACACATGGTTCATTACTTCTTGTTTCGATACCGACATCATGCCTATTTTCTGCAGCCAATCTGAAGAGTTCTAGTACTCTTCCACTGCACAGTTGGGATGCAGCACGTAAATGACCTGAGCAGCCGAAGCAGAGCTGCTTGCACCAGACTCGTTTGCGTCGTCGCCGGCGCTGAGAGCCATGAGGATATGTTCCTAGAGGACAGTAAGTCAGCTTCGTACTCACTAAAAGGACACAGTTGTAAAAGAAAGTGCTTACCTTGACCATCTTCCTGAGCACCATGTTGGCCAGTGCCCTTTCACGGTGGTAGTCGTCCTCGGAATCGAGCTCAGATTCCTTTTGCTCAAGGTACCAGTTGATCAGTTCCTCGCCGTTGACACCCTCGCCAGTTCCGCTCTCATCGTCGTTGACGCGCTGCACAAACATGTTCACCATCTTGATGTAGTCGGCGTACGTAATGGTGTGCTTGCGTTTCTCGGGCGCGACAGATCCCCCGGCACGAGGCTGCTCATCTGTCATCTCGGCATCATCTGCCTGGTTGACGCCTGCAGCGGCATCAGCTGCGCGGAGGAGTGTCTCGCTGTCCTCTTGGGTCTCATTTTCATCCTCGTCCATTTCGACATCGTCGTGCTCAACGGAGATGATACTCGATCGGAGTAAGTTATACGCCTCGATAACCATTTCCGGGCCGATGTCCTCTGTGCAGTTCACCTTGGCAATGGCCTCAGAGAGACGAATCATACTCTCCAATTGACGCACAGTGATTCGGTACGAGTTTTTACCCATGCCACCTTGGGCGTCATCGGCTCGCAGCTCCTTGTACTTTTCAACAAGAACCTCCTTGGCTTCATCCGTGAATTCGGGGCGGAATGTCTTGGCGAAGCGGATATATCGCTGAAGCTGCTCCGTGCTGAATTCAGGCTCGATGGCTTCGTCACGAAGCTGGTGAATACTAACAATGTGCTGCGCAATATGACGATCAACCTGCTCGTTGCACTCGTCAAGAACCACGAAGAAGAGATCGAAACGAGACATGATGGGGGCTGACATGTTGATGTTGGAGCGGAGAGTCGTCTTGCGGTTATATCGGCCGTTGACGGGGTTGGCAGCAGCCAAAACACTAGTCCTGGCGTTGAGGGTGGCCTGAATACCGGCCTTGGCGATGGAAATGGTTTGCTGTTCCATGGCTTCGTGGATGGCGACCTGGTCGGCAATGTCCATCTTGTCGAACTCGTCGATGGCGCAGATGCCGTTATCGGCAAGCATCAGGGCACCGGCTTCGATGGTGAATTCTCCCGTTTCTTCATCCTTGACCACGGCGGCCGTGAGACCAGCCGCCGAGGAGGCTTTGCCACTGGTGTAGACGGCACGAGGTGCGAACGAGCACACGTACTTGAGGAATTGAGACTTGGACGTTGCCGGATCACCAACAATGCAAATATTGATATCTCCTCGAAGCTGCATACCTTCCGGAGTAGTCTTGTGAACACCAGACATGAGCTGGAGAAGCAAGCCCTTCTTCACATACTCATGGCCGTAGACTGTGGGGGCGATGGACTGGACGAGTCGAGAATAAATATGGTCACCGTGGACCATTGATCGCAGGTCATCGATTTCGCTTTTGTTCATCGAAGCCAGAACTCTGGCTTGGGCGTCCTGAGGGGACTCTTCCTCGTTGAAATTGTTCTGTGTCAATGCGTTGACAACCTCGGCGGCACCTTGTGCAGCAGATTGACCCGAGGACGAGACATCGGGGATGACCATGCAGGCAAGGAAGGCCAAGCGGTAGGTAAGATCGCGGACACCAAGTGCCTTTAGACCACTGATACCAGTGCCGCCGGCATCATTGCCTCGAGGCGCGTTGCGGTCATCACGAACAGCAGTTGGCCGCAAACCAGGGAGACCGAGTTGACTAACATCAGGGACCACGATGAGAGCACCGGTGAATATGCACTTTTCACCAGCCTTGGCACGGTCAACGATTTCACCGCGGAGAATGACATCCATGGTTCGAGGCATGCTGCCAGTGGGGATTTCGGAGCTGTTCTCCTGGATGCGCACCTTTTGCCAATCGACAAAGGTGCTGTGGCGGATATCCAGTTGCCAAGCAATGCGGTTTTGGCAACTCTGGTTGGGACATTGAGTCGGTTCAGTGTATCGGAATGTTTGCTCGATATTGGGGACGACAGTGCGGCACGCCTCGCAGACGAATGTGGCTAGAGACAACTCAGGACGGACTTCGGAAGTTCGCGTGACAGTGCCGGATATCGAGAGAAGCTGACCAATGTTGGCGGCCCGCAGGGCACGCACTCTCGACACGAGCGGTAGGTTGTAAAAAGCAATCGAGAACAGCTTGTCGGTCTGCTGGTGCTCGTTCTTTCGGTGGGAGGCGTCGGACTGGCTGGCAGAACCAAGATGACTTGCCGCCGAGGTGGTCAAGTTGCTCGAGGCTGTGGGTTGACGGTGGGCACGGAAGTATGCGGGCTCGTACTTTGCGATCATGTTGTGTAGGGCAGCGTTAAGGAAGGGGAGGAAACGGTAGTACTGGCGCATTATGCCATCTGCTAAACTGCCACTCTCCCAGGAAGCGAGATGCTTGTAGTCGACGTAGAAGGTGGAGAGGGAATAGCTCTTCATGCCTTTGATCTGGGCGACGTAGAATTTGTCGGTGACAACTGCGCTGGAGGTTGGAGCGCCCGAGGAGAGGGGGCTTTCCGTGTAGCTATGGCGAGGTCAGCCTGGTTCAGATGTGGCTTTAGCAGTTTTGCCTACCCCTCAATGAAGCGTTCAAAATGATCCTGGATCAGCGTTCCAATGCGATCTTCGACTCGAGGAATATCGTTAGCATTCGGCAGTCTTGAACTGCGAGGAACCTGATCATCTGCGAAGCCATCGCCCTCGTCATCACTCGGGGCGCCCGTGTTCTCGGAGGGAGGGCCTCGAGGCCGACCTGCTGATGATGAAGGCCATGCGTAACTGCGTCCAGGGGTTGCGCCGCCACGAGAGGGGGCATCGGACATCATGAATCCGGCGTCGCTTGGGGTGGCCATGTTTGCGGCGACGGGAAGGAGATGGAGTGGTTCGGTGTAGAATATCGAATTGCCGGAGACTCCAAGATACAGCTGAAATTGGTCAAGTTGAATGAATGAAACAAAGGCGGGACTCGATGCCTTGGTGATGTTGAGAGCGGTTGTGGGGGAAACCAAAGATTTGCTGCTCCGTACTCCGTACTTGCCTGAAGTGGATGTGTGGGCGTGGCTATAATTGGACACGTTCCAGGAGAGACGCGTTCAAGACGCGTCGAGGGGCACTTTACGCGTCGCGAGTTTAATTGATTGCATCCCTTGAGAGCACGGGCAAGGATTGAAGGGCTGGCAAGGGCTGGCACTGGCCGGTGTAAGCCGTGAACTCAGCTTGTGATTTTGGTCATTTGGCCTACATGCTCAAAATGTTTCTCTATTTCCAGCAACGGCCTCTTTCTGCTGGATTCGGGGCAATGTACCGATTAAAGACACTTGGATGACGTTGTCACCACGCAGCGCTGAGAGATCAAACTGACGCCAATAAGTTGACATGCATAACTTTTTACAGAGGTAATTACAAGGCTCGCCCCAATCACAGTTGACCAGGTCGCAATCTTATTATCAGTGTCAATGTCTGCTCAAGTCAAGGACAAAGCGTCAAAGCCCCTTCAAGAGGAGGAGGAAGTATGGAGCCCCTTCTGCGGAGGTAACGCCATGATGACTACCACCAGCGAGGCAAAGGAACAAGACGTCAAGAACCCACCAAAGGTATCACCATAATTACTCTGGACATTCGGCGAAGAATTGCTCAGATCAAGGTTCTCTTCATGGGCCAACCCGACCATCGAGTTGCACAAAATCCGGGCACATCGAGCATGTCCAAGATAAATAACTTGTTGATTCTTGACGCCTCTGTTCATCTAGAGAATATACTCGAAATCTAGCGACTTATCTCCCTTTTCCCCGTTGTCCGTCACCCCCTCGGCTCTTTGCTTGGCCTTGATCTGGTTTCGTCTCCGCAAGATCAAGTAGATGATCCCGATGCCGCATGCCGCCAGAAATTCCATGGAGAGACTGACTGCGTTGCCCAAGATGTACCTATGACGGTCAGTTGTGAGATATGAGAACGAAGAGCCTGCAATTTACCTGGGTGCTGTGCTTGAAGGATACACCTGGCCAGCAACCACGCCTGAAATGTTGGCAATGGATACGAAAAACGGCAGAGCTGCGCTTCGCTTGTGGTCTGGTTTGATGTTGTTTGAGACCCAGGCTACGAGGAGTGTGTTGTATGTGTATACTGGGGATAAAATTAGTTACTGAACAAGACAAATACTGAATGGACTACCTACCGCCGGAGCACAGGAACATGCCAAAGAAGCCCGCGCCGGGTACAGAGGTGGCAATCGGGATTGCGTAGCCAATAATGACAACAACTGGCACGCAAACAGCCACGACTGCTCGTTTCTTGAGGTGATCCGAAATTGAAGTGACAACACCGAGGATGATGCAGCCAGTCAGGTACACGGGAATAGTCAGATAATTGACTTGAATGGATTCGAACCTGGAAGTTGTCAACGGGAAATGCACCAGAACCTATCGCGACCACGGAAACGCACCCCAAACCCTCGATGATGGTGGGCAAAAAGGTGCCAAATCCGAACAGGGGGATACCTGCGCAGAACAAGCTGAGGGCAGCGACCCAGACCATGACGTCGGTAAATGCCATCCAGACGTATGACCACGAGAACTCGTCGGAGCCCGTGTACGCGATATCTCGAATTCTGCGATCCTTCATGAGCTGCCTCTCATCCTTGGTCAGGAACCAAGCCTCGTCCGACGAGTGAGGGAGCGACGCCCAGCACAGCAACCCGATAAAGATGGAAATGGCGCCCTCGATGATGAACAGCCACCTCCACGCCGCGATCCCCATCCTGTTCCCCATCATCTGGATGCCGTAGGCAATCAACCCACCAAAGGCACCAGCCAGCGCAATGGACCCGTAAAGGATGGCGATGCGCTTGCCCTGGCTCTCGCGGGGGTAGATTGTCGAGATGAGGAAACTCATGGCCGGGAAGATGCAGCCCTCGGCGAGGCCTAGGAGGAGGCGGAGGGCGACGACCTGCGAGTAGTTCTTGCAGAAGCCGGTGCCGATGGTGACGGCGCTCCAGGCGACGATGGCGACGGCGATGATGGAGTTTGCGCCGAAGCGCTTGACGGCCAGGACCCAGGGGACCTCGAAGACGACGTAGAGGACGTAGAAGAAGGACGTGATGTTGCCAAAGTCGTTGCCCTTGAGGTTGAGGTCCTCTTCGAAGCCGAAGATGCGAGCATTACCTACGTTGGGGATTGGGTCAGATCCAGCAGCAGAGGAGGGGTTATTGGGAGTGTCCAACGTACCAATGTTGCTTCGGTCTAGATTGGACAATACCATGATGATGATGAACTGCGGTAGGACCAAAAAGTCGAATTTCCTGATGATTCTCTTTTCCTTTTCCGGGTCAATGTATATCTCTGTCGTGACATTGTCGGACGACGTGCGAGGGTCCGACACGGGGAGGACGTCATTATCCAACGATTTCGTCGGTTCCTCGCCTGTGCTATTCATCGTGAACGAAAATGGCGATGCTGGAGAAGGATACGAATTTTGAATACACGGAAAAGGCGAAAGAAGAAACTGAGTCGCAGTCAAGTCGCGCGTGCGCAAGCACCTCTCCCATTTAAAGCAACCTCGACTTTCTTATCATATCTGCTATATCACATCGATCCATATTCGTTCAAGTATGTAGCCGGCGATACTACATTTCCACCCGTGTTGCTTCCAGGGTCAGTGATAGTCAGGGAACCATCACGAACAGAAAAGATCAGCACAGCTGTGAGTTGCCTCTGGCAGAACAGTCCACCTGCGGTCCAGCAACAAAGCACCATTTTTGACTGGCGGCGACGCCCGAGTGCAATTACCAAGAAAGGCAAGTAATCTATTCAAGCCAGACTTGCTCGCTTGCACATTCCCTCGGCGAAGGTGTTGATTGCTATCAGTTCAGTTCGATCAGAGGGTGGGGTTTGTCGGGCATTGTCCTGGAGAGCTCCGCTTGTGGAGGGGGATCAACATGGGCGAAGATACGGGATGCAACGAATGGGGCAGGATGGTATCGTCTTCGGAGATATGATCCTTGTATAAGTCGGAGCATATCGAGGAGTGAGATGCTGTATCCGATGATACCCAAACGCTTCACTGGCAGTGGCATTGAACGATGCAGTGATCTCCCTACAGTCATCTATAGCTCTACCACAGCTACTTTGTCTGTCTACATCTAGATCTACACATATCTACCCGTGCTCTATTTCACATCTTCACTTTCTACCCATGGCGCGCTCAATCTCTACAAGCGCCGCGAGCACCTTTTCATCATACTGTCTCCGTCCAATAACCTGCAGGCTCACTGGCGCATCCGTGTACTTTTCCGGGCTGTACATCTCGTAGACAAACTTGTCCTCGTCGTTCTTGGGCACGTAGCTGAGGTCCTTGGGATCCTTTGCCGGATCAACGGTGGTGACGGGAAAGACGACGCCAGGGTAGTCGAGCAGGTTCCAGTTGGATGTGTATCCCCAGTATCGGGATTGATCGTGGGGCGTCGCGGCGCCAAACGATGGCGGGCAGAGGATCACGTCGACTTCTTTGCCGTCCTTGTCCCCGGTTGATGTCCACGCGCGGGCGTAGGCGGCGCGGTACGCATCTCGCTCAATACAAAGCTAAAATTGGCAACATATTAGTAGCTTGCACAAATAAATATGAGAGACGGGTATGAGCATACCTTCCACAGTTCATGTATGGTGTGGTCCTTGACCGTCGGCTGTTCATGGAGAATGAACTTGGTCAGAGGCAGAATCGGTTCGCCAGCCCCCTCGAGAAGCTCGATGGCTTCTTTTCCGCCGTCAGGCCAATAGAGTTCAGAAGTGATATCCCATCCTTTACGGTGATCGAGACCAAGCGCTTGGCAATCCCAGTCGACAACCTCCATACCGGCCTTGCGGCACGCCTCGGCAACCTCCTTCAAAGCCCGGGTTATGGGAGGATGCGGCTGCACGACGCCATCCCACCACTGAATGGCAATCTTCGGGGGCTTGCCGAACACGTAAGGAGTCCAGGGTTTGACATCTATTGAAGGGTCGACAAGCCACGGTTTTGACGAGAGAGCAACCTTCATGAAGAGTTCCAAAGCTTCGCGGTCGACGGTCATGGGGCCGGCTGTTGAAGAAATGGTCTCCTTACCGGCCATGATGCTTCTCCCTCCATAGATGGAGATGCGCCTTAAAGTAGGTCTAAGAAGGGTGTCAGCTTTGGTCTGTTTCGCCGAGGGGGAAACTGGCCGTACTTGAAGCCGTAGATGCCGACATGGGCCGATGGACAACGGATGCTGCCACCAATGTCACCACCGACGCCCTGAATGATATTAGTGCGAGTTTCATTTCCCAGTCGGTATGTTGGCTTACCAAAAGACTTCCGCGCATGCCGATGAGCGCAGATTCACCTCCGCTGCTCCCGCCCGGCGTCAAGTTTCGGTTGTAAGGGTTCACAGTGCGTCCATACACATTGCTGTTGGTCTCCAGGTGCATAATGGTTTGCGGCTGAGTAGTCCTCGCGTAAAAAACGCAGCCTTCAGAATAAAGAGTATCGTAGAGGATATTTGAGCCATGCTTCTTCCCAACCCATCCGACAAAGGACGCTGTGGTGGTGACCGAGTCGTCCGGCCCCACCATGCCGTGGTGCTCCTTGGTGGAGATGGGAAGCCCGAAGAGGGCGCCTTTGGGCTCCGGAAGAGAGTCCAGGTATCTGGCGCGGGTAATGGCTTGATCCCAGAGGAGTTCAGTGAGGCAGTTGGTCTGTCGGGCTCCGTCAGTGGTCATTTTTCCGTTGTTGCGCGGGGTATTTGGGGTATTACAGCAGCATGAGCCAGGGCCGCTCGTCGCAAGAATGCCTTGGTTACTTCTTCTACCGAGATCTTTCTTTGGCGCAAAACGTCCAGAAGCTCGGTGACGGTGTACTTTTCGGTAATCTCAATCTCATTCTGTGTCAAAACGGACTTTGGCAGATCCCGTGAGTTGACTGGCAGCTTATCTTCTGGGGGGATGCCTTCCAGCTTGGGTTCGACCTTTGCGACGGAATCATCGCGTTTGGCTCTGGCCCATGCGACTTTGTCCTGCCATGACTTTAATTGCTGAACGTCTGTCATTATCGTCATCTGGACGAGATGCCAGAAACAAACAGAGAGACAATTTTATTGGGTATTGAAAAGTAGAAAGGATCAAATGTTGAAGCAATGTCAAAACTCGAATATGAACAAGTCTAAGTAGGTAGGTGGGTGCATGCATGAGATGCGAATGCTCTCTCTACATGTAAGCAGTAAGTCACGAGCGCAAGTTTCCAAGGTGGAGAAGGAAATCATCCCGCCCAGGCGCAGTTGACATGAGATAAAGCCGCTGGAACGGCTTTTCATTGACAAGTTGATTTCGGGGAGCCAATTAGTCACTAATTGTCATTGTAAGAAGCGTTTGTTGCCGCGCGGGTCCGAACGGATGGATATCGTCGGCGGTCGCAAAGCCGAAAGATGCTGGTGAATGCGGGGTTATTCCAACACTAACACCATTGAGGCCACAAGTTGACAGAACCCATGAGGCACGGAGTTGTACTGAGGTCTACAGGTCTGCTCTTGGCCCACTGATTTTGTCAGGACCAATTGAATTTAGATGCATTATCTCTTGATCTTTCTCGCTCTCACTTGCTCCATCTGAGGCCAACCTCTTATCATCCATCAACCTTTACGTTCCCGCGGGAGAAGGACCCTCATTGTCTCTGACCTCATCTGTATGTTATACCAATTGATGATTAAGAGTGATCGGTTTTATTTCTCCTTGAAATTAAATTCTTTTCGAAGTGTGTTAGGATGTGGTTTGTTGAGAAATCTTGATGGCTTTTGTTGGAGATGTTACCACAAAGCTATTTTGTATCCTCCCTATTTACCTATTTATTGAGTCGAAATACCATCGTCATGCTTCAAGATCTATGCCTATGACTTAGTTGTAGATATTGTGAAGTCAATGGCCAGAGCGTAAGTGGTAATAAGCAACAAGTTCTGTATTATGGAATTTTAACAACTGCTTCCTCATAAGCCTCTAACGAATGGTGCCTTCTTTGTTCCCTTTTAACAGTACGAAGTATCTAGGGCAGGATCCAGCGCATTTTAACAGATATCCCAGCCGAGGCTAATTACACCAAGTTTGGCAATCGGTGGCAGTCATGTTCAGACACTTGTTTATTCCAACATTCCTCTCCACCCAAGCAGGAGCATAAGGCTGTGGGAAGCTACAAAATGATCTGTCATCCTAAATTCAAGACTGAATACTGGCTTGTTATATAATTGTAATTGGAAATGTCTAGACCTTGTTTGCTATTTTGATGTCCCTGCGTAGGCACTAACATAATAAGCACACCAGAGCATGGCCAACATTCCACTTTGCTTTTGCAAGAAGCAAGGGTTTGAAAAGGGGCAGCGCTGGTCTCAGTCCACAAATACATCAGCGTCTAGATTGAGCTCATATACTCTCAGCGAATGTTGTCTTTCATCTGTGATCTTAGCATATGAAGTGCGGATCATGTTGAGCTCTTGTGTTCTTGTGCTTCTGTTTTCACACGCCTCGCTCCTCCTAATCCATATCTCCGAGAAATACGCATTCACTCAAGATCTCTTGACATAGTATACTGATACCCTTTTTGACGGGTAATTTTTAGCCACATCAGTCCATGGACTGCATGGAATCTTGTTCACATGGGATTTTCGTGAACACGAACTCTTAACAAGCCATTGCATG